>ML792630.1:17395-40414 GCA_009831015.1 Picea engelmannii
TATATATATATATATATATATATATATATATATATATATATATATATATATATATATATATAATTTGTACTTTCTCATGTGGGTAAGATCCTTTTATTCAGGTTCCATCCCTTGATACATTTTTCATTTTGTTTTATAAATTAGTTATGGTTGTGTTGCATTTTGAATGCCACATATGGATCATATAATTTATAGATTGCACCAACATAGAAAGTTAGCAATTCATTAAATTTAACAAACATATTAAAAGATTTAACAAATATCTTAATGAAATTTAACAAATATATTAAGAAAATCCTTTTTCAAATTTAAGGAAACATTGTTTCAAAATTTTGAAAACTCTACTCATGAAAATTTTATTCAATGACTATACAAAGACTATTTAATTTACTATATGAGTTAAGGACACATACACGATAATTTTACATGAACACCAATCATTTCATAAATTAGTTGTAGTTGCAACATGACAAAATATAAAGTGTATTCTAAAAAATGTGGCACTCTACATGATATTTTGTAAATGAGTAAAGAATTCCTCCGATATAGAGCCCAACTAAATTTTGAAAAATGTTGGTTGTCCATAACCCTCATTGAGAAAAATACAACAATAATTAGATGTAATATGTATAATCAACACAACATGAATACACGCATGGAAAGTAAAAAAATGAATAAAATATTGATAATGACATTCCCTAATAATAATAAATTAAAAAAAACAACAAAAAAAAACCACAATTTTAAAGTGTCCTTCTTGAATAGACACATAATCGAAAAAATCCTCTTTTATTCACAATACCATCTCCTTTGATTAACATTATTAATATTAACATTTAACTTTTAGATGCACATTAGTATTAATATTAATGTTCACATTAATATTAAGATTATTAAAATTATTATTAATATTAATGTTAATATTAATATTAATGTTAATATTCACATTAAAGTAATAATGTTAATGTTAATATTAACATCAATGTTCACATTAATATTAAAGTAATAATGTTAATGTTAATATTAACATCAATGTTCACATTAATATTAAAGTAATAATGGTAATATTAATTTTAAAATTAATGCTAATATTAATATTAGCCTAAGTTAACATGAGTTTAAATTCCCTCATTTTAGAAAGACCTAAGACATTTTTCTGTGGGAGAGATGCGCTAGGTTAGGGTTAGGGTTTTTGTTGTTTTGGTGCACCTGACTGCCCATGCAGGGGCTTCATTTCTATGAACGAGGGAGGGTCGTGAGGCCCCTCCTACAGTGAAGCAACGACAAACAAAAACAATGGAGGAGGCTCTAGGTGCCCCACTTTCGAGCCTCCTCCAGATCTTCACTCACGATTATTATCCGAGGGAACATTCAAGGACAAAGAAATGGATATAGATTCAGGGAAAACATGGATATCAACAAGTGCATCACGACCATGGCTACCGGGAAAATGCATTCTCCAAGCACCATAAGCCCCAAAATACATCATCAACACTCACTGGATCAAGGAACATAAACAATATATGAGAGATTATGCCTTAATGGGCAAATTTCTAGGGATCTGGCCCTCAAAACTTGACCTGATTAAATGGATACATCAATGGTGGAATCCAAAGGGACACTATGATCTACAATTAGGTTCCAAGGGTTTCTTCACCATTATCCTGCATAACCTAGAAGACAAGAATCACATCTTCGACAGAGGGCCATATTTTTTCAACTCAGCGGGGCTCTTCTTAACATTTTGGACAGAGAAATTTAGCCCTGAAATGGAAGACTTTGTGCATGCCCCAATATGGATTAGACTATACTCCTTGCCGTAGGAGTTCTGGTTGGAAGAGGTGTTGGCCGACATAGGCAACACCATCGGAGTGTATGTCAAATCCTCAGAGGCCACGAAATAAATAAGATACACCTCCTATGCACACATCTACGTCTACCTGAATATAACCAAGATTCTCCCAGGATCTATTTCCCTAGAATAGCACGATGAGGACTGGATGCAAACCATTGATTATGAACACATTCCATTCCGATGCAGAAAATATCATGACCATGAGCATCTCTTCAGGGATTGCCCCCTCAAAGCAACAAACAAAGATGGTAACCTAGAGGCCAACAAAAACAAAGATGGCTTCATTCAGGTTCCTGGAAAGTGCAAACAAGGAGGGCAGAAGCAGTTAGCCTAGGAAAACAAAGATCTGACCACCAACAATCAATATGATATTTTCCAAAATCAACCGGAGAACCCATCAGCCTCACAGGCTGCGTTGACAGAGAAAACAGCCCAGCAAACAGGACAAGGGAAAGTAGGGGAAGCCCTAGATCTGAACCTTTCGACTTCCCCAACCTGCTCCAACACTAAAACAGTGTATCAAACATAACTTGAGGATGTAGATGTTGAGATGGATCCAAACGAACAAGAACTAGCGGGTGTCAACTTGGAGCATCTAGAACATGCTTATCGACACCAGAAACTCTACACCATACCCCCAGATCAACTCAAAAAAGTCCACAAGGTCTTCCTCAATTCCTCAGCAGGATCCACTACCAGATCTAGCATGGGATTGGGAATACAAGGAAATACGTAGAAGGAACAACACAAACCTCAAAAGGATGAAAATAAAAGAGGAAGAAAATCAATGAGCAAGCTCATACAAGAGATAGGACACTTCATGGTGAACTTCGGTCAGATCCATATCATCTTGGATTGCTTCCCCACCCCCTCCCCTCCCCTTCCTCATCATGAAGATCATCTCCTAGAATATATGAGGTCTCAATGGTTGTATTAAGAAAAAGATGCTACGGGATCTAAACATAGCAGAGAAACCAGACCTAATGATGCTCCAAGAAACAAAGTGTGCCACTGAAGACATGGACAAGATTCTCCCCTACTATTGGAAGCAAGGGAAAGTGATATCCATGATGGCCATAGACACAATTTGGGGTCTAGCTCTACTCTGGAATCCAACCTCAGTCACTTTGGAAAACGTTTTCACAACCAAATGGTCCATCTCGGCAACCTATCGACTCATTGGCTCCAACAAACCTGGCTACCTCACAAATTTCTATGGACCGGCTAGCTCTAGGGATAAACAAGACTTCCTTCAGAATATGGAGTACCTGGATATCCTAACCGAGGGTAACAAATGGATTTTAGGAGGAGACTTCAACATGATTCATAATTAGGACGGGAAAAGGGGAGGAACAATGCATCTGGAACTAGAATCTGGAGATTTTCATAATCTCATAGACAACTCAAACCTCATTGACTTAGAAACCTACAATGGTACCTACACCTAGACAAGCTAAAGAAACAAAACTCATGAAATAGCTTGCAGGCTAGATCGTTTTCTACTCTCGGACTCCCTCATGTTGGAAGGCACAAATATGGAGGTGAGCATAATGGATATTCATGGATCATACCACTAGCCTATCCAGCTATGGCTAAACATACCAGCCACCCTGGGAAGAAAACCCTTCAGGCTAGAACAGTTCTGGCTTAGTGACCCAAACTTTCAACAGAAGGTCAATTCTTGGTGGAAGGAGCTGGAGGTACCTTACATCTCCAAGATGTACCGCTTCTAGCAAAAACTTAAAAATTTCAAGCAACAACTCAAGATCTGGAACAAATGCACCTTTGGCAACATCTTTGAGGCCCAAAAGTAACTAACGAATAAAATGAGCATTGTACAATGACAAATCTAGGAGAAAGGGAACTTTGAAGACCTGAAGGCACAGGAAGAAGCAATAGGCCAACAATTGGAAGAAAGGAAAGCCCAGAAAGAGATCTCGTGGTGACAAAAATCTCACATCCAATGGGTCAAGGAGGGAGACTGAAACACCAAGTTTTTCAATAGGTCCACCCTTCAACGAAGACACACCAATCGCATCACACAGTTAATTTCCAACAATCGACAAATCATTCAATCCCATGAGGACCTAAACGAGGAACTTCTTTCCTATTACAAAAATATCTTGACAAAACCTCAAAAGAATAGATCGCAATCCATCACCAAGGTCACGCAACACATACCCACCTTAATCACGTAGGAACATAATGTCGCTCTTCTTCAGCCCATCACTCTCGAGGAAGTCGACCAGGCACTACAAGACACCCTTAAAGGGAAGGCCCCAAGACTGGATGGCTTCACCAACGACTTCTTCCATCAATGCTAGAAAATGATCAGGGAGGAGGAATGGGAAATCATCGAAGACTCCAAGGTCTCAAGGTAGGTCATACCGGCCCTTAATTCAACTTTCCCCACCCTCATTCCCAAAGAGGATCACGTCAATAATCCTAAGAAATTCAGGCCAATCACTCTCTACAACGTCATTTACAAGATGCTAACCAAGGTTATCACAAGAATACTTAAGCTTATCCTACCCTTGATCATCTCTATGGAGCAATCATGCTATGTGGAATGTAGGAAAATTCTGGACAGTGTCATCTTAGCGCACAAAGTGATACACTCCCTGTAGAAGACCTGCACACGAGGTATTCTCTTAAAAATGGATCTTTCCAAAAATTTTGACAAGTTAAGTTTGGAGTACATGTGTTCGATGCTCCTTGCCTTTGGCTTTGACCCCTCCTGGGTGGATTGGATATTGAACCTCACCTCCTCTGCCTTCTTTTCAATTTTGGTTAATGGTGTCCCTTCTTGCCCCTTTTCCCCCTCCAGAGGAATCATACAAGGCGATCCTATTTCCCCCTTTTTTTTTATTATCATGACAGAAGGTCTCAGTCGCTCCATTCAGGCTGCCATAGTGAACAAATCGCTGGCAGACCTTCCATTGCATTGCATAAATCCTCCAATCTCTCACAACCAATTTGTTGATGAAACTTTGATGATGGGCTCCCCCATAGTCTCAGAGGCCCACTCCTTGCTCCCCATACTTCAAATTTTCTATGATGCCTCAGGCCTTGATATTAACAAAGAAAAGTCGCAAATCTTCTTTTTCAACACCCTTGTTCCGATTCAGTGCCATGTCTCTGAACATTAGGGTTTCACCTGAAGCTCCCTTCCATCTAAATACCTTTGTATCCCCCTATTGGACAATTCCCTCAGGAACAATTTGTGGGAACACCTCCTCTCCTCCTTCTAAAAAAGACTCACCTCTTGGACCTACCGAGCTCTCAATCTCCCTAGCCACCTCATTCTCTTCAAGGTCATGCTTCAAGCCTTTCATATTTATACCTTCTCATCCCTTGCCGCTCCTAACATTTTCCTTAATTCTATCAAAACCTTGCAGATAAACTTTCTTTGGCAAGGCCTCAAAATAGGGAAAACGTTGGCACTGATCAGTTCGGAAAATCTCTATAGACCCAAATCTCAAGGGGGGTTGGGATTAAGGGACCCTTCAACCATGAACAAAATCCTAAGCGCTAAGATCTGGTGGAGATGGCTGAAAAGGCCTCAAGACCTCTGGGCCAAAATCTGGAGAAGAAAGTAGACTCGTAACATGGACAAAAGAAACCTAATCAAATGGAATGGAGACAACCCAAGCTCCCTAATTTGGATGGAAACCAAGCATAAACAACATCATGTAATCAATCACGACTTCTGGGAATTTAGAAATGGTCAAACAACCCTTTTCTGGAAAGATTCGTGGAAATAATTACCTATTTTGGAGCAAGTACCCTGGGCTGACACCTTCATCACCCCAGCCACGCAGGTAGGACTGACAAAAGTGGCAGACTACTGGGAGGAAAACCCAATGAAAACCACTTGGAGATACTGGAAGTCAATGGAAGAGGAGCTTCATATATAGGTACAGGTGGATCTTCAACACTGGCTCAACAAAATCAATGCGTGGAAAATATCCACTCTAGCATGCGAGGACATATTACGATGGGGGCACTCACTGAAGGGAACCTTCAACACATAAGAGGCCTACGCCATCAATACATGCTCTGATATTTTCCCTCCAAGGAAATCATGGAACAAAATCTGGTTCCTAAAGCATTGGAAAAAAATCAGTCTTTTCCTTTGGCTAGTCACGCATGCAAGCATTCTCACCTGGGATAACCTAACGAAAAGGGGGTTTGTTGGCCCATCCATCTGCATGCCTTATGGGGAAGAGGCGAAAACTATGAATCATATCCTTAACACCTGCCCCTATACCACTCAAGTCTGGGATCAATGTGCGATAATCATGCATACTTCGAACAACAAAAGGGACAGCATCAATGACACCATTGAAGAGTGGAGAGATGTGGCTTTTCAATCACCTATTCTTAACCGCATTTGGAAACTACTCCTAGGATTTATCCTATGGAAAATATGGAAGGAAAGAAACAGAAGGATCTTCAGGAATGATCAGCTCCCCTGGCAACATTGTTGGAATCAAAGCTATTGCAACATTCTGGAAACAATCAGGCTACAACATTGGACTAAAACAGACCTAAATTTCCCAATTCAGGAGAAAAGCGTCTCGTGGCATTGGAATTTCAATCGATTTCAAGGTCCACCCCTTCATCCTCTGACTCATACCTTTAGGGACATCCCCACACACTGGTCTCCCCCTCCAGATCTCTTTATCAAACTCAACTTTGATGGAGAATCCAAGGGTAATCCAGGGGCAACATGATTCAGAGTGGTTTTTCGAAACCACCTGGGGAACATTATTCTCATCAACGAGGGCAGCTTATGCCACACCATGAACAACGTTGCAGAGCTATGGGGGCTTACCAGAGGTTTTCAACTAGCAATTGAGCACAACTTCACCAAGCTGATTGTGGAGGGAGACTCGCTAATCATTATCAATCTCTTTGGAAAAATCCTAAATGGAACTGATCCAGAGTGAATATCTCCTTGCTAGAGACTATCTCAAGGACTGAGGACAATTGCAAATCTCATTCAACCAAATTGGGCCTTCATCCCCTTTCACTTAAGGAGAAAGGCGAATCAAGTTGTTGACGAGCTAGAAAATGTTGGAACGAACTAGGAAGGACCGAAGCTCCTCTGCCAAACCTCCATCAATCCGACTCACCCCGTCCTCTAGCATTACAAGGAGAAATCTAAAGCCAACGACAGTCCCCCATATGGGGTGCTAGTGCAGGACAGATGTCATCCGAAGGGGGCACGAAGCAGCCAACATGGTGATGGCCATGTGATAGGAGCATGGCACACCATCCCGCCACCCTCATGAATTTAATCCTAGCTCGTGATGACCCAGAAACCATTACTCTCAGTGGTCCTAGCCTCAACTTGCTGTCTTTTCGATGGCACAATGCCATGAATTCGAATTTACTCTGCGCGTGTACCTTTTCCCCCTTTAGTTGCCTAAAAAATATGCTTCCTTCTAGTTGCATTTGCAGAGGTTCCCTCCCTTCGCTAAGCTCCCTTGCAACCTACATTTCTTCCAGCTACACCTCCATTACTTGTGTTTCCTCCCTGCGCCTGCATTCCCCCTCAGCACCACCGGAATGCCAAGGCAAAGAGGAAAATCAAGGCGCAGCTCAGCCTGGCAGCCAAGATGGCCGCAAGTGTCTCTCAGACCGCTACCTTCACCATTCCCTAACTCATCACCTACTTCATCTTCCTTGCACTCCTCTCCATCACAGTCATGACAAGGTCCTAGTGACCTCCTGATCCTCTCCTCTCACTCTGCTACTCGGCTGGAATGGCCTGCCCTCTTTGACAATTCACTGGGTTTCCACCTAGGGCCCTCTTTCAACTTGGCCTCATCCTCGTTACCGCCTCCTGTAGTCCCACCAAATTCACCGACAAATGCACCTGGCCAGTAAGAGAACTCTTCCAGTCGGCCTCACCTGGGAGAGACACGAAATCTCCTAGGGCCACAACCAGGGCCTCACTCCTTTTTTGAATCAGCACCAGACTCACAATTGCAGGACAACATTGTTATCCTGCAAGGTCCGGTCTTTGAGTTGTGACAAGGCCTAGACAATTTCCAGTTTCAATTGGAAATCATGGGTGGAAAGGCCTCAACACTCTTGCAAATGCTCTCCACTCTGTAGGGGGTTTACCACTCTACGCCAGGAGCAGACAAAGCCGTAGCAGAAGGATACGAAGGTGACTCAGGGGATGGAGGAGAAGATGCTACAAGGTTTGGTGATGAAGACGATTTGGGTCTTGCCATGCATGTGGCCATGGACGAGGGAGGTAGACCTGCCGAAGAGGAAGTGTCTAGCGACAACGTCGACACAGAAATGGACATGCATGAGGCCATGGAAGAGAGTGGTACATTTTTCGAAGCCGAAAGGGAGGGGGTGACACGGGCGCTGCCATGCACGAGCACATGGAGTGGGGGGGACAGTCGTCGAAGAGAAAGTTGTGGACCCGACGACCTTCGCCACCTTCTAGTTCGCGTGGACATGCTTTAGGCCAACCGCATGACTAGCATACGTGTCCTTATGTCATTTTAGTCAAATGTTTGACTTTCTTTTGCCTCATGGAGTCCAGGACCATGCTTGATATGTTGTTTATTTCTTTAAGTTTTTTATGTTTAAGTTTTATCATTTCTAAGACTGGTAGTTAAAAAAAATTCCTTTACTATTACCAGCTAGCTGAACTAGTTTCCCCTTGGGGTAGTTCAGTTATTACAGTCCGAACCTATGGATGACTTTTGTAACTCTGTTTTTTTATGGATTTTTATACAACTCTTACTTACAAAAAAAAAACAATATTATCCTTAACATTAATGTTACTATTAATATTAATATTAATGTGAGTATTAATGTTAACAATATTGTTAACATTAACATTAATATTAATATTAATATTAATGTTAATATTAACATTAACATTAGTGTTAATATAAATATTAACATTAATGTTAATGTTAACATTTATATTAATATTAATCTTAATGTTAACATAAATATTAATATTAATAATAATAATTCTCATATGAAAAGAACCACATGACTTTCACGAATTATTCACAAACTCATATAATGTTAATATTTAAATAAAAATACTATTTTTTAATTAAACTAAATAAATGTAAGTTTATATTTTATTTTGAAATACTAATTATTATATATGTTTTTTAATATTAAATTAAATATTTCATATTATTAAATTTATGAATTTGTTTATAAAAAACTTTTAAAAATTATATATAATTATTTATAAGATATAATCTAGTATTAGGTTAATTTTTTTATTAATTAAAAATTATAAATAGATTCAAACCATGTTACATTATTATAATGAGATCATTCTTGTGCCACATTTTTGTATGAGTGTGCGAGATTTATCTCTTCTCAAATTATTTTAATGAGATCATTCTTGTGCTACATTTTTATATGAGTGTGCGAGATTTATCAATTCTCAATATTTAAGTGTAGATTGTGACTTTCATTGTTGTTAAATCACTTTTATTAGGATTCAATGTCCTCTTAAATCAATTTAAATATAAAAAGAAATTGTTTTTTTTGTATTTTATTTAACTTGTGTTAAATGGTTTTTATTGAGAACTTTGTGTTAAATTTTTTGGGGAAATTCTGGTAAAGAAAATACGTGTATTTTCTGCTTCATTTAAGTTTGTGGCCATCATTGTTATTTAAAAAACTAAAATAAAAGTTGTGTGAGATTTCAAATTTTTATGGTGAATTTTCATTGTATTGATATATTTTACTTTTTGAAATAAAAATTTAAACCCTTATTAGTAAAGAGAATTTCTAAAAAATTAGACAGTAAAGAGAATATCAGATCTTAGATACCTACATATTCAAATATTAGATACCTACATATTCAGGTTTATGAATGTGAACACAAATAAAATGTGAATAGGGAGTTAACCATAGTTGTGGAAAATTTAATTTAGAATTTGTAGGAGGATTAAATTATCCAAAAATTTAATCGTTGTCTATGTGCAATACATGCTAATTCTGAACTTAGACAAAACGGGGAAATTAAATGTAAAAGAAATGTGGAACATAAAAAGGAATCTAGTATAGACAACTTTCCTAAACGAAGTCAACTAAGCTTTTAGAAGGCTATTAGTCATTAAAGGAAATTGAGGGAATAAATGGATAATAAGGAGCGTGTTTAGGAATGCTTTTAGGTGGGTGAGGCAAATTGACAATTTAATTTAATTCATTAAATGAATTTCTAGTGCAACTAAGAGATTGGGTGACAAGTGTACGGGGGACAATATTCCCTAATAAATTTTCAATAAACTAATTTAATGTGAAAATGAAAAGGTTACTAAGAGGAAATCTATAAAAGAAATGGCAGAGGAGAGAAATGGATCACAACTGGAAAGCGTAAGGTTATGCTGTCGCATTTTGTTTTCTTGACTGATTTTTCTTGTGGGAGTTGGGATACCCAACTCGAATAGGGAGTGGTAGCTAGACCTTGCGAGGCGAGATGGTAGCAATCTTATTCTTTGGTTTTTGAGTGTGGCCCCTTTACGACTCGAGGGGCTCAGGGGGAAGAAGAGTACCGCCAGCGTTGGATGGGAGGTACCAGTGAGGTCTCAATGATTAACAAGAAGGGAGTTGGACAGAGCACAAGCACGGGACAACAAATTCAGATTATTCATCTTTTAGTTACAGTACACATGTCTAAAAGAAGTTGTTGTAAATTAGTTAAATGTTTTTCTATGTGGAATTATATGTTTATGGAATTGTAATGGTTTTCTAGATTTGTGTGTGAATTTCTGGGTTCCTTGCCCTTTTCATTTTTCTTCATGTACCCTTGCCCAGCTATAGATAAGATTCACATACGAACTCTGCCTGGGGGTTTTCAAACCTCTAAGATTGTCCCCCTTTTCCACCTCAGACTCTATGCTTTTTTTATGCCCATAACGTTTCAACTCGGCTCTACTATTTTATCTAATCCTTTCATGATTTTTACTCTATGTATGCATTTTCCCTTGGGCTCTATGTTTCTTAATGGGTATTTTCTTTTCCTCCCTTCTCATGTTCGATTGCTGAGGGACGCCCAAGCATAACCCACATAAATTTTCCCCTCATCTTTGCATTTTTTCCAGCCATAAACCCTCTGTGTTTTGGGGGCCTTACTGATCCAAAAAGGATCCAGAGAAGGTTAACCAACTCAAAACACACATAAGAAACTTAGAATGTTCAGAATGGCTTCAGCAGGCAGAGAAAGGGAAAAAATTCAAAGTTCCTAAGACTTAATGAAAAGGACATAATCGTTAAGAGTGCATCGGAATATTTCTAACGACACATACGCCTCGTCAAACAGATTTACAGATAAAAAATTATAAGCAGTCAAAGTTCAATCAAACTTTGTCAAAAAGGAAAATGTTAAAGTGACATGTGGAACCACTGCAAGGGTGACACATGGCACAACTAAGTTGGCAAGATGATGTGGCAAGGATATCATACACGTGGGAAATTTACTTGATGACACATGTCAATTTCATGGGAAAATCATATTGTGACAAGTGGAAGTTTTTGTGCACAAATTATATGGTGCCATGTGGAACCCCTCCAATGGTTGGTATATGAAAACATTTTATTGACTCCCCAAGAGTCGAACTCATGACCTACTAATAGCCCAATGTCCCCACACATCCGCGCCAACCATTACACCATACAACGTTTCTTGTTTGTAATATGATTTAATTATTATTTAAATTTAAACTTTGAACTAAGGCACCAAAGGGAGGATTTAGGCCTTTGGTCCAGCCCCTGTACACATGCTATTTCACCATATGACTATAATAATCCTCCCTCCTAGGGGCTTAACTCAACCACCTCCAAATATAGCCTTTCTACCATTTTCTCCTCTAGTTTTAGTGAGAGCGCCAACATTGTTACAACCACATACTAAAAAGGGGAGTCCATGAGATTTGATCCCGGGACCTCCGCTAAACTGAACACCTAAATTTATCCAATTTAACCAACACACCAACCATGCACTAATGGCATAACTGCCCAAAAACTTGTATATAAGGGGGCTTCGACAGTGCATTCGGGACACAAGAGCACTGAGAAGGGGTAGGCTGAGTGCATCTGTACAATATGGATTTTTTCACAGTTTTCTAGATTTTGGCACAAATTTCGAGATCTGTTAGTCATTAATTGCAAGAGCAATGGAATAAAAACCGAGACAGGGGTGTCTTGGGGGCCTGAAAGTGTTCGACTCGGATTGAGGCGTGGAGATAGTCACTTTTAAGTAAAATGACGCCACAAACTTAGTGGTGGTTTTAGTTTTCTGATCTAAGCAAATATTTTGTGGCTTAGCTCCAGAATGAGGTATACTTATGTATTTTGCCCAATTATTTTGTGGAGTTAATAAAAATACCTAGCCATTTGAGAGCAGGACCCAAAGATGTATCCCACTAGGGACGAACTTTGTTATCAAGTTCTTTGTGTTCATATTGCATGATTATGTCTCTTTCCTTTTGAGCTTTTCCTTCTTTGTGGTGTACTTTTGTTTATGCTCATTTAATACAGTTCTTTAATAAGTCACATGAAGAAAAGATCCTGGATCATGTTTGTATCAGAGCAGTCGTCTTTGAATTGAATTGTTGAGTATGAATTATTACTACGGCCAAGCATAAGCAGGGTGAAGGAACTCTTAAGACGTAAAAATCCCGAAGTTCGATGTGAATCCTGAAGGAAGAATATGGCATAAGAGGACAAGTGTGATGAAAAGGAGAAAATTTTTCACATGGTCTTTTATCGCATGTCAAAAATGGTTGAACGAATGTATGGATATTACAAGAAGAGGATGAAGAAGAAGGAGAAGAAAAAGGAATCACATGCATATGATGATGCTTCAGTAAAACAAGGGCCTGGAGGAGATCCTGCTGAGCCTCCATCTTTGCCTTCAAGTTCTAGTTCTTCTTCCTCTGAGAATTCTCATCACTCTCAACATTCTAACCATAAATCCTCTTTTAAGAAGCCATTATTAAATCTTGATGTAAAGTTTGATTTACCTATGTTTAATGGAGATGCTAATCCTAAGAAATTAAACAATTGGATTTGACAGGTTGAAGTATATTGTCGTGTGCAACATGTTGACAAAGAGGAAGTTAAAGTGCAACTGGATTCTCTTCGGTTGGAAGACATTGATCTCATATGGTGGGAGAGAAAGCTACAGGACAAAAGTAAGTGTGGTAGGCTTCTTTCCTCATGGTTGGAATTTAAAACAAAGATAAGGAAGCAATTTTATCCATTAGGGTATTTACATAAAGTAATGATGGAATGGAAAATGTTGAGACATAGTAAAGGTCAAAACGTACAAAGTTTCAAAGAAGAATTTAGGAAGAAATATCTCGCATTAAATATTCCTTTGGATTCTTATGAAACTTTAATGAAGTATATTGGCACACTTCACAGTTATATTCGTCACACTTTGCTCTTGTTTAACCCCACTAGTCTTGACGAAGTTTGTGTGCAAGCCACTCACCTTGAGAACAGGGTGAAACATGTTCAATAAGATCCCATGAAGAAACCTTCCAATTTCCCACAAAAGACTTTCAAGAAGTTTAAAAGGAAGGGAAAGAAGACCTCTTCAGTAATGAGAGAAGGAGGAAAACCATCTTGCACCCATGGAAAGAGGAGCGGTCATGATGAAGAACACTATTGAAAAATACATCCAGAAAAGAGACCGAAATAGTTCAGTGGAAAGGGGAAGACAAAGACTGTTGCTACAGTATAGCAAGATCTTGGTTCTAAATCAGGAGATGAAGGAAATATCACAGTAGCTGGAGTACAAGTTAAAGAATCTCTTCATTCTAGTTCAAGTTCTAGTGATGAATCTCATATTGATGAACGAAAAAGGAATGAGTTATTTCATATACGAGTTGTATCTAAGCATACTAAGATAGATACATTATTTGATCCAGGATCCCAAGTAAACTTAATATCTGAATCACTTGTCAAGAAGATGGGTATTGTAGTAAAACCACATCCAAAGCCTTACCCTCTTGGTTGGGCATGTGACAAAGCAAAACTTAATGTCACCAAACAATGTAGGGTTAGAATTTCTATTGCTTCAAAGTTGGCTGATGAAGTAGATTTGGATGTTGTATCACTTGATATATGTGGCATAGTGTTGGGAAGTCTGTATCTTTATGATAGAAAAGTAGTCTTCTTTCGTCATGAGAACAAATACCACTTGAAAAAAGGGGGACTGGAATATATTGTTATAGCTCACACCATGAGGGTAAATAGGACACTCGTTAGTGCAAGGAAAATGAAAAGACTCATAACCACTAATAAGAGATATGTACTCATGGTCGTTAAAGAGAAATATGTTGGGACATCCGATTCTTTCCAAGGGTGTGATCCATCTCATAAAAAGGAATTAACTGATATTGTCTCTAAGAATGATGATATTTTTCAGGAACCCGATGGATTACCTTCTAAGAGGGAAATCCAACATGAGATACATCTTCAACAAGATTCTCCTCTTCCTAATGTGGGAATGTACAGGATGTAAGTTGTGGAGATGAAAGAGATCAAGAAGAAGGTACATGGCTTATTGGATCAAGGGGTCATCAGGCCCAATTCATATCCTTGTGGTTCTTCGATCATGATGGTGCCAAAGAAAGATGTCACATGGAGAATGTGTGTCGATTACTAGGCCTTAAATAAAATCACGGTGAAAAATCGATACCCTCTTCCTCCCATAGATGATTTAATTGATCAATTGAAGAATGCTGTTTATTTCACTAAGTAGGATTTGTGCTGTGGATATCATCAAATCAGGGTCGTAGAACAAGATGCATGGAGGACTGTCTTTAAAACCAAATAAGGATTGTTTGAGTGGTTAGTTATGCCATTTGGGCTTTGTAATGCTCCAACAACTTTCATGCATGTGATGAATGATTATTTAGGCCTTTCATGGATGACTTTGTGATTGTGTATTTATATGACATTCTTGTTTTCAACGGGACTTCAGACGAACATGTAAGGCATGTAAAAAAAGTATTGGATACCTTGCAGAGGGAAAAGCTCTATGTGAAAATGTCTAAATGTGAATTTGGCAAGACTGCACTTGTATACTTAGGTCATATCGTTGGAGGAGGACAATTGAAGATTGATCCTTCCAAGATTGAAGTGATTGTGAAATGGCTTGAGCCAAAGAGTGTAACCGAAGTCCGAAGCTTCTTGGGTGCAGTCCAGTTTTGGAGGAGATTCATTCCCAAATTCTCCTTTATCGCAACTCCTTTGCATGCCTTAACCAGTGTGAAAAGCAGTTTTCAGTGGGAAGGAAAGAAAAAAAAATCTTTCAACATTTTGAAGGAGAAGATCAGTACCGCACCAGTATTATCACTACTGAATCTTCAACAGTCATTCGAGATCGAGACAAATGCCAACGGATACGCCATGGGTGCAGTATTGATGCAATATCATAAGCCTATCTATTACCATTCTGAGAATTTTAATCAAGTTGTTGTTAACTATCCTACATATGATAAAGATTTGTATGCATTAGTTCAAAGTATAAATAAATGGAAGCATTACTTGTTAGGGAAGGAAACCATCATACATACAGATGACCAACCCTTACAATATCTTCAAACACAGATCAAACTGCAACAATATCAGCACTACAGATGGATGGGTTTTCTACAACAATTTCATTTGGTAATCAAGTACAAGAAGGGTACAAGTAACAAGGTAGCTGATATGCTATCTAGACCTCCTATTGTTGCTTCTATTATTTTGAATAATACTTCTTTATCTCATGATAGCTATGTAGAACAATATGCCATCGATGACAATTTTAAATAAGTTTATGAGAAGCTAACCCATGGTGCATAGGTAGAAAACTATTGTCTGCAGCAAAAATTACTCTATCATCTTGGGAAGCTATGTATTCCTACAAGTGAACAAGTCCATGACTCCATGTAATACGAGAATCTCATACTTCTCTTGTATCGGGGAATTTTGGGGTAGGAAAAACTATGTCTCATTTACATAGGTTTTGTTATTGGCCTCAAATGAAAGCAATTGTAACTAAATATGTAAAGGGGTGTGTGACGTGTTCTACTTGTAAGCCCACTAATAGAAAATTGGGGCTATAATCACCACTTATTTTTCCATCCCATCCACAAGGAAGCATTTCCATGGATTTTGTAGGGGGTTTACCCATGACCAAAGGGGGTCATGATTATTTGTATGTCATAGTGGATAGGTTCAGAAATATGTGTATCATGATGCCATGCAAAAATCAAATCATTGTTGAACAGACTGCTAATCTCTTCTTTCAACATGTTTGGGTTCACTTTGGGTTACCCACATCCATTTTCTTAGATCAAGATACTCGATTCCTTGGGGTTTTTTGGACTAGCTTATGGAGAATGATGGACACAAAATTGAAGAGGAGCACTTCTTTTCATCCATAGATCGATGAACATAAAAAGTTGGTAAACATAACAATGGTACTTTTTCTTCGAGGCTACTGCAACAAGCACCCTAAGTTATGGGATCAATAGATAACTTATTTTCAACATGCTTATAATTGAGCTTTACATTCATCCACTCAGAGTTCACCTTTTGAGACATGTTTTGGGTACCTACCAAAGGTTCGTTTGGACTTGATGTATGGTAAATATGCCGATGTGAATGAAGAATGAAGAGAGGACAAAGCCCGCAAGTTCATCCAAAGGATTCAATAGATACATCAGGAAGTCAGGGAACACCTGGAGAAGAGTCAAGCATAGGATAAAGCTCAACATGACAAGCATAGGGTTGATCATCAGTTCCAGGTTGGAGACCGGGTATGGATTCACATCAACAAAGAACGATTGAAGGGTGAAGTAAAGAAACCCATGTCCTATACAATTATGAAGATAATTTATTTCTTAAAGGAAATCTAGATGAAATGCTCAATTTCATTGAGAACTTCAATTTTTATATTTTGTTCTATTTTTAAGGAGATTTTGTGTTTATTTGATTAACTAGAATCAACTTGTGGTGCATGATTGACTCGCAGCTTTGTATAAATGTTAATTTCACCATGTATTCATTTCTTCATGGTGTTTTTATTCCTGGTTTACTCTCTGCGTTTGGCACTTAAAATTTCCCATATTCTGTTTCCTTCCTTGTGATTTTATTTCCTTGATTTATCTCTAAGTATGGAAATTAAATTTCTCTTAGCTTCCTTCATCAGGATATTTTTAGATTCATGAATAACTATGCATTTTTGGTGTAACCTACCAGGGTTTATCTCTGTGTGTTGATTTTGAGCCCTCTGTGCTGGAATCCCATATTCGTTTGGGTATTTCGTTGTCGGTCAGGCATCATTCTTTTTTTGTTGTTGCTGAGTACAGTTCAATATGGAGGAATTATTGGAAAATTTATGCATGTACTACACCTCAGGAAATCACCTTTATTCTTTCTAAAACTTTTTAAAACCGTTTTAATTTCTACAAGAATCTCAGGGTATGTCCATCTGAGTCACTTCGTTGACACTCCTTGAGGTCTTGATGTTGGCCTCAAAAAATCTGATTGATGTTCCCTTACCTTTAACCTCTTCCTTTTCGGTTGCAATTCTTACCCATACTGATTTCTTGTTGCCTATTTTCTTTTCATTTCGAAATTTTTAGTTATCAGAAATTACTCTGTAATAGGATCTGGATGGAGGACCAAATGAAGGTCTGTATGGAGGACCGGATGAAGGTCTGGATTGAGGACCATATTAAGTTCTATATTAAAAGATAAATCTTTTTGCATAGGTTCACGGGTTGGAATAAATTAGAGAGTTCTCCCTTTGGATTCTTAACTCGGAATTGTAGCTTAACATATAATTATCTATTAATTGCAACATTAGATTGGTCATTATTAACTCCTCTAATGAAATTTAGAAAACTAAATGCACTGCTATTTATGGAAGAATAACTTATGGTCTTCCTTGAATTTATTTAATGGATATGTAAGCTGTCAAATTTTTATTTATTGCATTATGCTTATTTTATTAGTTTTATAAAATGGGTACATGATGAAGGGTAGCATGTTAAATTATTGTATTGTGTAAGCAAAGGTGATTTCCTTTTAGTGCTTAGTTGGATATGTAAAGTGACTTGATGTCCTTACATGATGAGTGATTATTGATCTTCTTATGGATCCCTTAGACATGAATTTAACATAGACTTGTTGATTGTAATTACACTTATGATTCTTAATTCTTATGTAACACTGCCTTATACAAATTTCACTTAATCACTACCTCAATGATGGATGGAGTAGATTATATTAGACCCTTCCCTATGATGAATTATGTTGATGTATGATTGATATTATAGTCTAGAGTTATGAGATGTGACTGATTAGTGGGATGTAGACACCTTCTTGTTCCTTAGAATAGTCGTCAGCCTTGAGACCTTAAATGGTTAAAATGAATTGGAACCTGGGATTGAGCATTTATTGTGTGTCCTGAAGGTCCTGACCTTGTAGGGTAGGTTGGACGGGTAGTATCTTATGTCATTTTATGATTATCTTTATGATATTTAAGTAGTATTATGTTATCTCATCTTATCTTGATGTTATATAATGATTTTATTTATGAGACGAATTAAGCGAGTTGTGATTTGTGTTGTGATGCATCATTATTAAAAGAAAGAATTGGTTATAGGTTGTTTTTTATTGTGTTAATGTGTCGATATATGTATCATTATTCATTGCAATGTTTTTCTAGATTACATCGTGCAGGTTTCTTAATGTGTTAATATTGTTTCATTAATATGTCGAGTGATATGAAAATGTTGTCGTTATTAATAGTGATGTATATTTCCTAATGAAAACAAACATTTTTTATTGTTGTTTTTTATTTGGTTATCGTAATGGAGGGTTGTTACATATCGTATCAGAGCAGGTTCAACCCTGCGACTATGGATAGCCATGCCTTCCACTTAATTAATCCCTTGATTAATACTCAACGTTAATTGAATTATTAACCTGTCCTTGTGGTAATCATGGTTACAGGATGCCGTAGAGATTCACAACATGGTGTTGGGGAAGGAGGTGTGATGCCTCTTGAAGCATTCACACCCTAGGAGTCTAAACCCAAAGGGGAAGATCAAGCCCTTGGGGAGGAGTCTATTTCTATAAGGGATGTGGATGGTCTGACAAGGTCCTTCCAGAAAATGTCAGAGGCCTTGATTAACCGTTTGTACTGAGATGAGGCCAGGGCACCTATACCCCTGAGGGTCCATAGTGCGACCTATCCAGACTGATAGCATTCACATAAAAATAAAGAGGGTTAAGTTACCGAGTCCAGGAGTGCCATGGATGGCTCAAACGTCGAGGCATGGATGGATATCAAGGTGATGTGCTTCTCACTTCGTGGTTATGGCCTCCAACAAAAATGCCTACATGGTGGTCTTGAACTAAAGGAGAGAGTTTTTCTATGGTGGAATATAGTCCTAGCTCATTTAAACATGGTCGTCGAAGCCGTGTTATGGGAATGGTTCAATGAATGGTTCTGGGAGAAGTATTTGTCAGATAAATTCATTGAGTACTAGCTTGATGAGTTCAACACCTTATGACAAGGTGGTCGTATGATGCCAGATTATGAGACAAAATTCATGGAGCTACTTTGGTATGCTCCACACTTGAAAAAGGAGAAGTTGGAGATCAACAAGTTCTTGTTCGGCCATAAATCCAACTTTCGTGTGAAGGTGAGGATCTAAAATTCCTCGGACATTGCATGATGCAGTCCAGTATGCCTCATAACTAAGAAGGATTTGACTGCGGGAGTCAGGGCATGACTCCTACAAGACTGTCTAGATTGATGACAACCAGTGTGCAACAACATAAAACACCAACCAGGAAATACATATTAGTATTAATATACATCTATAGAACCCTTGTTCACGACACCACAATGATAGGTTCCTCGGTAGAATACCCCTACAAGGGACCTCTGCCAACAATTATAGTTAGGCTTGTCAGCAGTATAGATTAGGATCTTAGGTTGGTAGGCCAACAACTTCTACTTGGGACCAGGAGTATAGGACTGGATATGAGGGATGGACATGTGGAGATGCCACCTTAACAGAAGGATTGTCAGGTTGAAAAGGATAGAGCAGTCGGGTCAAAAAGACACACTACCAATTGGGAGATGGGAAAGGCCCATAGGATTCATGCAATGGTGAACAAACTCCAGGTCAAGCACCAATATACTTTTCTCGAGACATCAGGTACCATTGTTGACCAGACCTTTAGTATTTTGATAGATCCATGTGCTACAGAGAGATTTATTTCTAGTGCAGTGCTAAAAAGAATTAAGGTAAAGGCATTCAATTAGGATGAGTTTAGCTACGTAGAAATGGCTTTTGGAACCAAAACATAAGGTTGGAGGAAAGGTTACGGGTTGTAGCCTTAACCTGGGAGATTTTGTCATGAAGGCCAACATGTACATCATGATCAATATGGATTGGTTGGAATCGCATGAGGCGATACACAAATGTAAGAATAAATGATTGAGTTTGGTCAATGATGAGGGACATAGACGTGTGATTGTACGAAGGAACCAAGTATTTTCCATAAGGTTCATCTCTTCCCTATAGCTACAAAAGATCATGCACAAGGGTTACAATCTATATGAGATCCTTGTGTTGAACAAAAAGGCCATGGTAGAAGGACTAGAAAAACTTCTGGTAGTACGAGAATATGTTGACATATTACAAGAGAAGTTACCAGGGTTGCCGCCTGAGAGGGAATTGGAATTTACCATCGACCTAAAACCGAGGACTGAACTGATAGCAAGAACGTTGTATCATATATCGACCCCTTAATTACAGGAGTTGAAAATGCAGCTGAAGGAGTTGTTGGATGTAGGAATTATAAGTCTAAGTGTGTCACCTTGGGGTGCACCCATTATTTTCATACAAAATAAGGATGGTTCGTGGGGACTCTGCATTGACTACAATCAATTGAACAAGGTAACAATCAAGAACCAGTATCTATTGCCAAGAATCAACGATTTGTTTGATGAGATGAAGGGAGTGATGGTGTTTTCAAATATTGACTTGAGATCAAGGTATGACTAGTTACGGATCAAGGAGGAAGAAATTCCTAAGAATGCCTTGAAGACGCGGATTGGACATTACGAGTTTACCTTTTTACATTTTGGATTGACAAATTCTCCAGGGGAATTCATGAGCTTGATGAATGGGGTGTTCCGCAAATACCTGGAAAAGTTTGTTCAAGTATTCATTGATGATATTTGGATATATTCTCAGACAATGGAAGAACATAACAAACATTTACTCTTGGTACTACAGTGTCTACAAGAGAACAAATTGTTTGGGAAACTGTCAAAATGCTCTTTTTATCAATCGAAGATTCATTATTTATGCCATGTTATCTCCGACGAAGGTATCATTGTGGATCCATTGAAGGTAGAGGCTATTTTTATATCCCTAAAAATCCCTACCCTTTCATACTGGCATTGACCCTCTTACTTGCAGAATTTTCCAAAGCACTGCTGAGAAGCTTTTCTTAAAAAACCATTTTTTAGAATATGTACATGCCCTACACCATTACAGTCTATGTACATACACTTGTTGCATCACTACAACCCATGTACATATTCTTTCTACACCACTACAACTCGCGCACATACACTTGTTGCACACTAAATAACCCATGTATGCTTGCAAAGTTGAAAAAATTAAAATGTTGCAAGGAATTCATTGAAATTCATGGGCTATTGGAGGTTTCCCAACAAATTCACCTGCTATATCCCATCACCCAACCGAATAACCATCCTTTTGTCATATAAAAGGAGTTTTTTGGGTCTCATTTAAAATCCAAGCATAAGAACAGTGAAAATTTTCCCAATTTCACTTCCCCTCCTTGCCCAAGATTTTTCTACCTTTTGTGAGATATTGCCTCAACATTCCCTCATCAACCCCTTCTTCCTCCATTCAATCCATTCCCTTCATTTGAGCTGATCAGAAGATTGAGAGAAGAAGTCTAATCAAGTTGAAATTGGAGCATTGTAAAGAGGATACTGGACCAGGTTTGTGGAATGGTGGCCGACACATATGGTAATTTTTCATTCTTTATTTGATGAATAAAAGAATCTCTTTTCCCTGTCCCAAATGATGATGTTTTGTGTATTTTCATCGATTTATACTTATCATTTGATATCTAACCCTAACTCATGAATAAAATAACATTCGTTTAGTCCTTGTTTTCCTAGTTTTGGATGTAGGTTATCCTTGGGAGGAGAAGTGCAATAATTGGAACTAAAGAGCTTGAGGAGATCATCACCAAACATGGGATAAAAGGTACAACTACCTGATCTTCTTTATTGTTTCTTTATTTTCATTTGTTTTGGTATGTTTGGGGTAGATTAGAGAATAGATTGAATTTTAGATGGTCATTCTCTCTGTCTACATCTTAAACCCTAGTGTAGTTAAAGGGGGTATTTTCCCGCTAGCAGAACTGGCGACCATACTAGGGAGATGCCTCTAGGGTGTTTAGGGATTTTTGGGTTGATTGGTTGGTTTGTTTTTCTTTCAAGTTTCTTTCAATTTTGCTAAGTCTGTCTAGGGGTTCTGGTCACCTTCAGAGTACACACCAATTGTCCCTTCCCTGTAAGACTGTCTGGTCTTTTTTATTTTTTTTGAAAATACACAGAGGTGTACGTGTCATGTCTTGGGTCAAACCATGTACATAAGTGATTTGCACAGTAAACAACGTACGCACATATGCAAGTTATTGATGCAACAACTTGCATCTTTGTTTCATGCAATATTTTTGAAAAAGAGGGAGTTTTCCTCTTTCCTGATTGAAGTTCACACTTCTCATGTCTTTCTTAAATCAGCCAGAGTCTTTTTCTATGGCCATAGCTTGGGTATAGGTTCCAGTTCACTTTTTTCCTTAGTCTTCTTATATTTACCCTAGAAAGGTTTTTGATCAAACTTTTGAGTCTTAGATCTTCCCATTTTCGGTTTCTTGGTTGAATCTGTAGTGTACCAATTCACTACCCAGGTTTCCAAACCCCTCAATTACCATTCTATACATGAATGTTTACATAATTGATACAGGAATTATAACCACATGTATTTAACACAATTAAACACATTTAAATCTCAGAGTAAAATATA
>ML792630.1:40514-70945 GCA_009831015.1 Picea engelmannii
AGTATATCACAGGCTCCTGGCCTTCAACACTTAGGCTCCCCTGGCCTAACAAAACTCATAAGCCTACAGCTTATTCAAAACTTGGCTCACCAGCCTATAGAACATATTTACAATTCTTTTGCATATAACATGATCTGTAACGGCGCTCGGCCTTGGGGACACTACAGAATCCCTGCGATCTACACTGGGATGAAGGTCTTTTTCAGTCTTGTTTAAGTTTTCTTTTAGTCCTTTTTACTTGCTTTGAAGAAGGAAAAAAATTACTTCAGTTTTACTCTTTAAAGCGGTTCAAAAAAAAGAATTTCATTTTCTTGCATTTCAATTTGGGAAAGTAGTTAAAGTTGTTATTTGAAAAAAGGAAAAAGGTTCTTTATTTCTAGGTTCTTTTTGATTTTTTGAAACATAAGTATCTTTTAGTCAAGCGAAAGAAAGTTTTATGTTTTCCTTACAAGATATTGAAATATTAGTTAATAAAAGTTGAGTTTACAAAGAGTTAGTTACAAACGTTGCTTTTAAATTCAAAGTAATTTTTCTTTCAAGTGCTTTAATTTTATCCTCCTTATTCGTCTCTTTATAACACCATTAGTTTCACTACTATACCCTTTGAGAAAACCAAGCCTTAAAAAATAATGCCTAATCTAAAATACATTAGATTTTTCTATTTGTAGGGTTCACAAAGTAGTTTAGGATTTTAGGGCCTTGTATTAGGTTTGGAGAGGAAACTCTTCAAGGAAACTTAAATAAAACATTGGAGTCTGGGTTAGGGAGTTCTTTAAGTCTAGTGTCATAATAGTTAGCTGGAACCCCCCTCTAACATAGGGGATAAACACGAGGTCACGTGAGGAAAGCAAGTGGAGACAACCCCTCCAAATATGGACTAAACATAGTGGGGATTGTATATTGAGGGTCTTTCTCGGGAACAATACCGACTGCATTTGCCTACAGAGCTTCATGGACCTCGAATCTGTTTGAGATTATATGTTGTCTTCTGGACCATTTTCTTTTGATACCCTTGATAGGATTCAAACATGTTATCCTTCTCATTAATATTTTCTTGACTTTCGGTTGTATCTGCCTGGTAACTGACTACGAGCTGGCAACCTAGTTGCCCATATTTTAGGGACTTACACTGGTGACTGCGGGGGTATACTGCAGTACCTGGCATAGACGTCAGATCATGCTTCATAGAGTATATCCAGAGGGTGGTTCCGTGTTCTAGTTTCACTTACATAGGTTAGTTTCTCTAGTGTCGATTGGCTTAACTGTCCTTCCTACTAGATAGTTGACTACTTGATTTGTCTTTTGGAAAAAATTTAGTGTATAATTGGTGTTCAACGCTAGTTAAGCCTTACTATCTCGGTTGATCATTTCACAAAGTGGAAGATCAATAGCTATGCCAGTCACGAAGGCTTCAGGTCTTGTCATTGGTTACATTGGAGCTACCTCTGCCACTGTTGTGGCAAATACTTGACCATGAAGGGTCGTTCGAAGCGATCGAGTCGTCGGAAACTATGCTCGAGCCTGCTCCATGAGGAGACTTTCCACCTCCGGAGGAACCTACCATTTCTAAACTTGAGGTAGAGGATATCATACCAAATAACCCTCTGATTACTAACTTATTGTCGCCAATCTTGATTCAAATTGTCCCTCTCGAGGTGACACCTTCGGAGCGCCAATTAGTCCTACAAGTGGAAATGGAATCGAATGTTGCTACTTCATCCGGAAGTCCTCATACTCCCGTTATGACTACTACCACAGGGGGAATCCTACATCCTCTCCGACCTTCACCAGTTCATACCATAGTGGTATCGACTCCCTCAACTTTGGGTAGTTTTTTGATACCCTTATCGGCTTGGACCACTGCTTCGTTTACTTAGAGTGAAACATGCCCTCCTTTCTCGTATGGGATGCCCAACTTTGATTCAAACTAATTTATTACTTACTCTACCTTATACACCATGGGTCTTGGGGTAGGGAGCTCAAACTCTCCAGTGAAAGGGTCAACCCGGGGCACTTCCGTCACTTTTAATGCTATCCCTTATGGTGGAGGTCATATACCTCCTCTGTTCCCTTCGCTCAGTGGTGATTTTCAACAATGAATCAAGCCAAACACTAATTATGTATTTTTTTGTGGAGTCAGTTTAGGACCTTTGTCTTATACAATGCCAGAGGGATCTATGTCATTCTCTTTGTTCGATGCATTTGGGAACAATTTTTTTTCTTCAGTTGTTATATTGGCTAGGGGAAACCGTGGTTTTGGTCAACAGAACCCGATGCAATGTACTATTCTTTCATAGGGAGCGACGATTGGTGTTTTCTCCACACAACGTCTTTGGAATCATTGGTATGGATCAGTTCCCTCACAAGGGACCTCGATCGGGAGAAACCCCTTCCAGGCTCAATGGATCCCCATGGAAGGATTTTTACCCATGCTCATCGGATTGACATGGGGTATCCCCTTCCAAGGTCCTTGGAACACAATGCAGGGATAAATCCCCTCAAAAGCTATGTCATCTAATTACGGGAGGCATATGATGATACCCCAAAAAACACAGTTACCCTATGCTGGTCAAGGCCACGATTTTTACCAAAACCCTGGACAACAGTCCAACTTTTCCTGGCAACCTAGTGCTATTCAAACTCGAGGACCCTCTTTTCTTGTAAATAGTTCAGAACTGAAACTACCTTTTCTAGAAACACTACATCTGCTAGACTTATCAATATTACTGAATTACCCAATTTTTCATGATCTGCGTTGCCCCCCCATGCCGACTGAGTTTTCCTCGGATATTCTGGAATTTGAAGGCAAGCCTGGCGAATATCTAGGTGATCATGTGATGAATTTTAATTTATGGTGCTCATCGAACTCACTAAAGGACGACTCTGTCCAGTTTCACCTTTTTCAACGTACTCTTATAGGGGGTGTTGAAAAATGGTATATTGAGCTTGAATGTTCAAGGCACTCTTACTTCCATGCATGGAAATGGTCTTCATGAACCATTTCCAGTTACCTTTGAGATATGATGCCGACACCAAATTCCTGGTCAACTTTGAGCAAACCAAGGTTGACCACATCTATGATCATATTCGATAATGGCGATGTCAAAAGAGATTAATTAAGGTCAAGGTCCCTCTTAATTTCTTGTTGGAGTGGTTCCTAAAGTATTTGGTGCCCTACGTATACAAGGACGTAGCAACTTCCAGAGTATTTTCAGAAGAGAAGGCGATTATGAGAGAACAACAACTTGAACTGATATACTCTCAGTACTGCATGCTCTATGATATTTTTCCAGATGCAAAGCGGTATACTCTCGATAAGGCCAAGAAAAATTCTGGACCCCATGCGGATGATATTGTGGGCTCAGCACAAATCAAGTCCGCAAATTTGTTTTCAAAACAATTGCAACAACTGTCGATACAACAGACTGTGGCCAGGTAAACTTTGAGTTCAGTTGTTTCCCCTACCCAGACATTGGATGTACACAGTGTGCAGTCGATGAACTCCAGGGCCAACCAACAACTCGAGGGAAATAAGAAACAACAAAATAAGAAGGGTAAAGGGGATAAAAAGTCTACCAATAATGCTAGCGGGGGAAAAATGGAGAAGAAGATGTCAAAGTGTTTGTGTAATCTCTGCATAGAAGACCACCTAACTCATTTGTTCCCTTGGCGTGCAAAATCCCAAAATCTATTGGTGCAACAACATCATGTTTTGTTGACAAACCCTTTTCCACAAGGGTGAAACATGGCTTAGGCTTCAACATCCACGAACATGGAGGGGGGTAGTCAGGGACCCCCCATGCCTATCAATAAGAAGTGGGCCGAAAATATTTACATGATGAATGTCAAGGCTCATTTAGCGACCACAACTCGAGATTACGGAATGCCAAAATATTTTGAGAAGGAAAAATAATCCACTAACCCACCGAATCCTCTCCAAATTGAGAAGAGGGTGAAACCATGACTCACATCCCTAAAGGTGCATTTAAGAAGGCTTCTCATAATTCAAATGTGAGTTTTTCCCATAAATACTCTGTTGTAGAGGATTTGGCACATTCCCCTTACGTAATGTCTTCTTTGGAAGTGCTTGAGAGTTTCCCCTCGTAGAGAAAATCTCTGCTATCCTCCTTGGGAGTGACAAATACTTGCAACTCAGAAGCAATCATTTTTTATCCAACCGAATTAAGACCCTGTCTTCCTTACCATGTTGTGTTTCAGATAGTAATGGATTACACCACAAAATCATTTACATGGAACATCTTTCATACAATGGTTGATGAGGGTGTCTCAACTTGCGTGATGTCATTGGCATGTTGGAAGGCCATTTCCCAACCTGGGTTTTCTCTATTGCCTACGTTGCTTATGAAATTTGACGGTCGGTCGTTTAGACCACAATGAATTATTCCTTCCTTCCCCATGCAGTTGGGAGGAAAAATCGTGTGTGTCAAAGTTGAAGTGGTCGATGCGAGTATTGACTACAACTTGTTTTTAGGAAGGAGTTGAACTTATGCAATGCATGCAGTGGTTGCTATAGTTTTTAGGGTCTTGTGTTTTTCGCACAAAAGACAGATTATGATCATTGACTAGTTGTCTTTCTCCTATCCCGACCATTCATCGGGGGCTTCCACGGTCCCGATGATTGATAGTTCACAACCCGACACTCTCAACTTAGGTGCTGGTTTGTTTCCATTGTTGATGGGAAATTTTGATTACCTATCGCCTTCTAATGATGTAAATATTATATCGGTTGTTCCCGACCAGCCGAGGGATGCAATTATACAAGTGTCGTCATTTCGAATGAGCTACTTTAAAGATCCGTGGACTTTACCTTCCCCATCGATCTTAATGGAAGGGATAGGTCATCCTAGCATGGCCATGCCCTTGTTCGTGGCTGAGGTTGAATACAACATTGTCAAGCAGACTTCGGCCAACCCTAATTCAACTCTTGCATAGGAGCTAGATCTAGTTCTTGAGCCTATTTAGGCTCTAGGTTCTCTTGCTACTCAATATCCTTTAGACCTGGACTTGCCCTTTGACGAGGTGATTCTCGAGGCAATGAATCGTCCCGATAGATCTTCAGATTATATACATCATCGATATTACTTCCTTCTCGAGTTAAGGAGAATAGAGGTAAGAGGATTTGTTTCAACCATGAATGGAGATATTTCTTGTCCTGTCAATCCTTTGGCTATGCACAAATTTTATGCGGAGGGTTACATGGAAAAAATTTCTACAATGATCTCAATCGATATCTCCAAAAACCCTAAAGTTGTGGAGAATATTTTCATTAGAGAGAATTACTCCCCCAAAGATATTTGAACTTACACTGAGTTATTCAAGGAATTCTGCGACATTTTTTCCTGGTCTTACGAGGAAATTCCAAGAATTGACCCATGAATTGTCGAGCATGAAATTATGACTTATCTGATAAACTAGTCCGACATAAGCTTCGTCCGGTAAATCCTTGAAAAGTGGAAGAAATTAAGGAAAAAGTAGAAAAACTTCCCAAATTCAGTTTTAACTACCCTGTACAGTTGACAGAATGGATGTCAAACCCGGTTCTGGTTAACAAGAAACAAGGTATGATTCGGGTGTGCATGGAATTTTGTGATTTGAATAAGGCCTATTCGAAAGAAAAATTCACCACCCCATTCATCGATCATATTTTTTTTAGAACACACGATGTGAGGTCTTTTCGTGCATGGATGGTTTCTCAGGATACAATCAGATTCAAATCAAACCCGAAGACCAACATAAAACAACTTTTATGTGTCCTTGGGGCACGTTCGTGTATCGTAAGATTCCTTTTGTCTTTAAGAATGATGGAGCTACATTTCAGTGGGCCATGTCATTTGATTTTCATGATTTTAGAAACATAGTTGAGGTGTATCTTCATGATAAAGCATCACTCTCTAGCAATATATTCGATCATCGCGCCCATCTTCGACTAATCTTTCAACAATGTCACTATTATCGGATTCGCTTGAATCCTACCAAGTGCAGTTTTTGCATGACGTCAGGTTGTCTCTTAGGTTTTATTGTATCAATGGCATGGATCATGTTTGATCCTCTCAAGGTTGAGGTGACAGTTCAATTGCCTCCCCTGTGCATGATACCCCAACTTCAGAGCTTACAGGGGAAAGTGAATTTTCTTCATCATTTTGTCGCAAATTACGCCGAGATCACTAAAGGGTTTATGCATCTCTTGAAAAAGGGGGTCCCATTCTGTTGGGATGAAGCTGCTTAGAGATCCTTTGAAGTGTTGAAACACACCTTAATGTCTTCCCCTCTGCTCTGGCCTCTCGATTATAATAGAGATTTCTTGTTGTATTTGACTCCCACGGAGTCAACCATCGGCATGGTCCTAGTTCAAGAAGATGATTTGATCAAATATCACGTTATGTATTACCTTAGTTGAGGCCTGGTTGGGCTAGAAATCAACTATCCTCATGTTGAGAAGCTTGCTTTGGCAACAGTTCATGTTGTCCAATGGTTCTGTCACTACATTTTGCTTCTCAAGACCATTGTTATTGCCATCGTGAACCATTTCCAATATTTTTTAACATGATGGGTCATTGGTGGAATTATTATTAGATCGATATTCATCTTATAGGAATTTGACTTGGACTTTGTTTATGCAAAATCAAAAAAATTCATTGGTCTTTGTTGAGCTCATTTTGGAACTTTCGATCGAGTCTAGTGATTACACACCCGAAGAATTGCCAATTAAGGGAGATATTTTTATAATTCATCTTCAAACCCATGGTATGGAGATATATTGGTATATCACTTTGAATTTACCCGCTTCTACTTCCCATGATGAGCATCAATGAATTTGACATCAAGCACAAAATTATCTTATGCTCGATGACACTTTGTATCATCGAGGAGTGGATTGCATTCTTCATTGATGCCTTATCCATGAAGAAAGAAATTTCATTTTGAACAACTGTCACACTGGAGCATGTGGTGGTCATTTTTCTGGGTTAGAAACAACCCAAAATATTCTACGTGTAGGCTACTTTTGGCCCTTGTTAATCAAGGATTACATTGAGGAGGTCAAGAAGTGCCACCTATGCCAGATATTATTTCGAAAGATGCGAGAACATCCTTCTCCTATGTTTCCTATCATTGTTGTTGGTCCTTTCACCAAGTGGGGGATTGATTTCACTACATGTCACCCGACCTTATCCAAGGGGAATCATTACATCATCGTAGCAGTAGACTACTTTATAAAGTGGGTCGAAGATATCCCAAAATTTAGTAATGATGGAGAAACCATGGCTCTTTTCATTTTTAATCAGATAGTAGCAAGGTTAGGTACCCCAAAGGAGATTGTCATTGACCATGGAAGTCACATCCAAAACAAAATGATGATTTAGTTAACGTCAAATCTTGGGTTTAAACAAAAAATTCATCACCTTATTACCCGCAAGCGAATGGTCAAGTTGAAGCCGTGAATAAGTCTCTCAAAACTATTCTTCAATGGACGATCAATTCTACCAATTCAAATTAGCATTTGATGTTATATTCAGTGTTGTGGGCCTACCGAACTACTGTGAAGACTACCACTAGTCTTTCACCTTTTCAACTCGTATACAGAATGGAAGCAGTCTTACCGATTAAGTGTCAGATTCCTTCTTTAAAGTTGGTAGTGGAATTACTGTTGGACACTTCATCGCTTGAGGAATGCTTACTATATCTCAAGCAACGTTGTGATGCAGCCTCAGCCAATGAAGCTCATAAGAAATGAGTCAAGGGTCAGTACGATCAGTTTGTTCATCCTCAGATTTTCCTTGAAGGCGATATTGTCTTGTTCTATGATCAAGACAAAGATCCCTTGGGGGAAGGCAAGTTCAAACCCACGTGGTTCATAGTGTTCATTGTGAAAGAGGTATTGAAGAAGGGCACTTATCATCTGGTTGATTTTGAAGGAAATTCCTTGGTAGATCCTAGAAATGGTCTCTACCTCAAGAAGTATTACTCTTAGGTTGGTCACCTAGGTGAATTCTTTTACATATGTATAAATTTTTATATAGTTTTTGTCGTTTTTGTTTTGTGGACGTGTAGTTATTTATGGCTTCCTTTTCACCGTGGAATATGTCAATTGAATCAAAGGTGTATTTTGGTTTTGCAGATGGTGCTAGTCAACACACTCGAAGGATTTCTTCTGCATCTTGGGGGATTTTCACACCTGGAGGCCATTTATTATCTTTCAGAGGTATTTGTCTAGGCAACACTACAAACAATGTTGTCGAATATAGTGTAGCGATATAATTGCTTCGTGATGCTTTGTCGCATGGAATTTCTCACCTTTGGGTCTACCTAGATTCTTAGCTGGTTGTGTCCCAGTTAAATGGGGTTTACCATGTATATTATCTCACTCTGCGTCGACGATTCCTTAGGGTACACCTCTTAGATTTTTTTTCCGATTACATTATGTATATCCATGTTCCTAGGAGATTTAATCATATAAAAAACACTCTAGCTAATAAAATATTAGATTGTCATGTTGCACACACATGAAAATAAAAGAACACACATACACATGTACATACATTTGTACAATATGTAATCCATAAGACAAAAATCAGGTATATATATATATCTCCAAAAAGATTCATGAGTACATAGGTGGGCGCGAAGGCCTAAAAAATGGTCAGTATACATCGTTGGGATTATGCCCTCAAAAAATACATATACAAAACATTCCCTCGACCCATAAAAGGTCTATACTATCTAAGAAAGGGGCCTATTGGCCCTACCATAATGTACTATGGTGTTGGCCAAATGCCATAATAACTGGACCCATGTCTGAGGCACCCCTACTACATGAGGCTACATGGAAGGTGGGAGATCCTCGATCTCAACCATAGTTACAATGCGAGTGAGCGCAGTGAGGTTGCGCTCCACTCGTCTCACGACTCTCTCTGCCTCTCCAGCTGGGGGTCACCCTACAAATGTTGGTCCTCTAACTATTGTTGGTCCTGCCTCTGGTCGAGGATGTCATCGAATCCTAGCAAAGTCTGTTGGTCGCATAGGTCCCACATCTGTACATAACATATACAAAAATTCAATACTCTATACACACATAAAAAAGATATATATATATATATATATATATATATAATTAAAAATTAAATAACATTAAAAATGTGTTATCTATCTTGCCTCGCTCCTTGTCGAGAGGCACTGGAATGTCAGGGTCTCTGGTGAAGTTGATCCTGACATGAGGGTAATCCTTAATCAACGGGATCTGTCATTCCCACTAGTCAAATAATTTGTCATCAAAGGCGTCTATGGTCCTCCCTCCACGTTGTCGTGGAAGAAATGTTTCCCACCTTCATACTATTGGGAAGGAAGCCATATTCCCCCATACTGTCTCTCTCAAATTGAGACTGGGCAGCCTCTCGAAGAAGAAGGATCAAAAAATGGTACCGAACCCAAAGTTCTTGTTGAAACACTGTCGACAATCTGTAAGTTGTCTCTTCACGCACATCAATATGGTCGTACTCCAGTAAAATATGTGTTTCTCAAGACACTGAATGGCACAAATCATGTGTGCCCGGGAGGCCTGATGTAGGGTTGCGAATCCATTAATCCACCCTATAAATAGTAATATCACATGCAAAAATACACTGGAGATCTTATGAATCAACATCTGAGAACCTACCTTATCAGTGCCATCCTCACAGTACATTCAGATATAATCCTCGATGTTTAAAGGCCCAGGGGGAAGTTTCCTCAAATTGTCTGGTTCCCCTCTCCTCGAGAGGCCAGTCAAGAAATAGATATCCTTTGTCATGGGGGTCAATGATTGACTCTCTAGCATAAAATTCTCTGCATCTGTGTGCCAATACTCCACAATATCATTGAGAATTTTAGGTTGTTCCCTCATGAACGGACACTGGAAAAACTTCCATATCCCACACTGTTTTAGTGCGGTGATGGCTATAGGATCCTATTCGACCAAGATATCAATTTCCTCATGCTCCCTCTCAATCCAGTGAACATACATCCTATTTCATGGCAAAGAAGAGGGGAGTTAGTACCTGTATTTTGAGTTTTTCAAAGCTTCCAAAGGTGTACGTAGGTTGTATCATGCACAATCACGTATGTACGCAGGCTAGTGGTTTCCTACCGAAGTACATACACGGGATTTCCTTGGACAACCCACGTACATGCAAGGACACTCTTTTTAGGAGAGAGAACCCCCTCAAAACCTAAAAGAAATTCATAAATGAAGTATTGAAATGCACGAGGGAGGGATTTGTACTTACTTGATCTAAGTAGAAGGTCATTTTGTCCACTGAAGCTCCCTGAATCAACTCTATTGGCGAATGGTATTTTTTTCCTTTTGGTTGATTTTCAATTTGCAATGGTAAAAATGAAATGTCAGCTTTATTTATAGACTTTTTTGGCTCTTTTTTCCCCTTTTTTGACCCCCTTTGTCTTTTTTCCTGGCTTGGTGTTTACTTGATTCCACTTCTGAGTTTCTTATTGGTTGATCTGATACTCTTTTTCTTTTGGTTTGGTAATTTTTGGGATGGGTCACTTTTTGGGTATCCTTTGGTAAAAGTCATTTTTTCTAACTTTTTACATTTAAGTTAGGATTTCATTTCCACTTTCTGCATCTTGTTGTATTTTTCTCTTTTCACTAGTATCGACCCCACCAAATTGCGACACGAAACCTTCATTGCTTCTCTAGAAGTGTCGTGATTAGGTGGTAGAGCCTACCTTGACATGGATTCCCTAGGTATATCCTTGCTACATTTTGGCATCCATGTTGTTACTACTGGCTATAGGCTCGGGAGTCCTTGTTAGTCCTATCATGATTACGAGATAAAGTGTCATTCGTTTGATACACCATCATTATTTCCTTACCCTCGAGACTCCCAAATGACCACGCTTTTTGTATTTTAATCTCACTTTGAAATTTGAAAGCAACATCCATCGAGACTGTATTGATTATTTTCAATCTCGTCTGGATTAACTAAGAAAAGTAGCCCCCTAGAGTGTTCTTTAAGCCCTTTTTAGACTCTCTAAAAATGGAAAGATTGTGAAGCGATATTGTTTCCCTTCACGCTCACCAAACTCAAATTTGAAGGCACATCTATCTGGTGGTAGTTTACCCCTTTTTTTGGTTCGGACGACTAATTTCACGAATAAAGGTATCCTCTGGGAACTTCGGTTCTCTAGAAGAGTATTTTCAGGTGTAAGTTTAACCCTTTTTCGTGCCTAAGGGACTAAATATTTGAAAAATGAACATTCTCCTTGGTTTTGGTTTATCACCTTTTTCAGTCCTTGGATATTAGTTACGAAATAGGAACCCCCCCCAGAGTCCATATTTAAGTTCTTTTTAGACTCCCTAAAATTCAAAAGATCATCAAGCGACCTTGTTCCTTCACACTCGTTAAATTGATCCAGAAGAACATCTACTAGCATGATTTTAACCCTTTTTCTAGCCTGTAGATTATAACAGAAAAAAGTTATGCATCGAGAGATTCATCTCCATGGGAGAGTTCAACTCAGTTACTTTTATACTTTTTCAGGATAAGGAGACTAAACTCAGAAAAAGGTTGTGAGTTCATAGTTAATCTCTTTTGAGACTCCTTAAAATTGAAAACATTGTGGAGTGATCTTGTATTTTTCACAATCGTTAAAATGGTTTTGAATATATGTCTTTTAGGTGCAAGTTTAACCCTTTTTTGAAACGATTAGACTATCTCTGAAAAAGGTACTCCTTGGAGTCTTCTTTTACATTTTTTCTGACTCTCTAAACATGAAAAAAATACAGATCTTACCTTCTTTGGGATCGTAAAAATTACATAGAAGGGGTCTCATTGTGTCTTTCTTAATCACATTTTCATATTTACGTATTTGGCCTAATGTCAAGTCCATGTTTCTCTCAACTGAACCATTGAAGCATGCCTTATACACAAGCCTTGTAACAGTTCTTTCCTCTGTGACCTGACACCTTGACACATGGAGGATTTTTCCCTGAGTGTCCTTTTCTTGCACATGTCTCCTTTCTTTTAGCATTAGTATGTTCCCTGCGCTTGGAACTAGTATGATTGCTTGCGAAACTCATTCCTCCTTTTTAACATAGCATTCTTTTATTCCTTTTCAAGCTCTTAAAAAATTGAAAAGGACAAAAAAATCAAATATTCCAAAAAGAGGAGACGAGAAATATTTATTCTTTTTTTAGTAGCACAGAGAGTCCCCCTTGGACAAAGCCCATCCTTTCATTTGTTCATCAAGAATTAGGATCTAGTATGACCTTATAAATTTGTTCTCACTACATCGAGCTGTGTCCACCTCTATTTGGTTACTCTTCCAAACACATGGAGAGTTTGTGTTGCCTCCTACATCGTGAACTTATGTCAATGTCATGCTACCTGAGTCTGATCATATTTCATTCTTTTGTCCAGGGAAGTTTAACTCAACCTGAGTCGGCCTTTTTGCAGTTTGTCTCTTGAATTTCATGACTCAGCCATCCCAAGAGTCTAGTTAGGTCTAGATTCGAAATCGGTGAAGTTCTCTTCCTGATCATCATGATCCTCATGTATTTTATCGAGGAGTCTTAGAATACCTTACATTAGTGAGCTATAAACTCGCATTGTACTCCTACCTAAGTTTTGAAGATCTTTAAGTTGTTTATCGAGCTTTGAAGATCTCATCTCCAGCCATCACGCGTCACTAGCTTCTTGAAGATGAATACTATACTAGTATATCTTCGACTGATTTTGAGATGTAGATCCATTGTGTATTGCTCACGACTACACTTTATATAGTTATATGACATGGATATACATTGTATTTGATTGGAAGCCATGATTTAGTTGATCCTGAGCATGGGTACCTCCGCCTCAGAGAGACAATTTTTGTTTTGCAGATGGCACCTCCGGAAATATGGTCTCTGGCTCACTCGATCTTGTACATTGGCGAAGATATTGTAATGTATTTCAGCCATTATTTTCTCTTATGATCTCACACATTAGGGGGAATCTGTTATAGCCCTAAAATTCCCTACTTCTCCATACATGGCATTGGCCCTCTTACTTGCATAATTTTCCAAAGCACTACTGAGAAACTCTTCTTAAAAAACCATTTTTTAGAATATGTACATGCCTTGCACAATTACAGCCCACATATATACCCTTTCTGCACCACTACAACCCACATACATATGCTTGCTTCACCACTACATCCCATGTATACACGCTTGTTGCACACTAAACAACCCGTGTATGCTTGTGAAAGTTGCAAAAATTAAAAAGTTGCAAGGAATTCATTGAAATTCATGGGATATTGGAGGTTTCCCAACCAATTCACCTTCTATATCCCGTTACCCAACCGAATAACCATCCTTTTTTCAGATAAAAGGCTTTTTTGGGGTCTCATTTCAAATCCAAGCATAATAACAGTGAAAATTTGCCCAACTTCACTTCCCCTCCTTGCCCAAGATTTTGCTACCTTTTGTGAGATATTGCCTCAACATTCCCTCATCAACCCATTCTTCCTCCATTCAATCCATTCCCTTCCTTTGATATGATCAGAAGATTGAGAGAAGAGGTCTAGTCAAGGTGCACTTGGAGCATTGGGAGCCTGGACCAGGTTCACGGAACAATGGCTGACACAAATTGTAAGTTTCAGTATTTGTTTTATGAATAAAAGAATATCTTTTCCCTGTCCCAAATGATGACATTTTGTGTATTTTCATTGAGTTATACTTAAAATTTGATATCTAACCCCAAATCATGAATAAAATAACATGTTTGTAGTCCTTGTTTTCCTAGTTTTGGATGCAGGTCAACCTTGGGAGGAGACTTGCAGTCATTGGAACTACAGAGCTTGAGGAGATCATCACCACATGTGGGATAAAAGGTAAAGTTACATGATATTCTTTCTTATTGAGTTATTTTCATTTGATTTGGAATGTTTGGGATAGAGTAGATAATATATTGACTTTTAGATGGTCATTCACTATGTCTATATCTTAAACCTTGGTGTAGTTAGAGGGGAGATTTCCCCACTAGCAACTATTATGGAGTGGAATGTGTCGACGAATGTCCCAAAAGTGTGTAGCTTCATGGTTTTAGCAGGATATTATCGATGGTTCATCGAGGGTTTTCAGAGATAGAAAATTTGATTATAGAATTGTAGAAGAAGAACAAGAAGTTTGTGTGGAACGAGAAATGCATAGAAGCATTTCAAAGGCTTAAGGAGCTATTGACGGCATCACCGATACAAAAATTCCCTAACATGTACAAGGAATTATTGGTATGCACTGACACATCCAAGGAAGGCTTAGACAAAGTCTTGATTCAAGACGGTCGAGTTATCGCTTACATTTCAAGGAAGTTAAGAAAGCATGAGGAGACCTACACGACACATGATTTGGAGTTGTTATCCATCGTGTATTCCCTGAGAGTATGGAGACACTACCTGATTGGACGAAAATTCTAGCTAAAAATGGACCATTGTGGTTTACAACACATTTTTATGCAAAGTGACTTGAACGTGCGACAAAGGCATTGGTTACAACTTCTTAGCGAGTACGATTTTGAGATAACCTACATAAAAGGAATTGTGAATAGAGTGGTAGATGCATTGAGTCGAAGACCACGCATACTTTCAGTGATACCTCTTCAGATGAATCTACGTGAAAAGATTCGAGCTGTACAATGCGAAGATGACTGGTCTCAAGAGGTTAAGTAATTTATCAGACAAAACACCATGTTTATACAAATATTTGAGGGATTTATTGTGGACAACAACAAATTAATGAGATATAATAACTAGATTTGCGTACCTCCCAATGAAGAGTTGAGCAGTTTTATCTTAAATGAAGCCCATAGAGAAGTGTACATGGCTCATCCAGGAGTTACCAAGATGAGGGCAGACCTAAAACCCCTATTCTTCTGGAAAGGAATGAAGGCCGACATAGTCAACTACATGGAGAGATGTATAGAATGTCAGGAAGTGAAGGCTGAACATATAAATTTGGCAGGAACACTATAGCTACACACTATTCCAGAATCGAAATGGGAGGTCATTTTGATGGATTTCATCGTTGGATTGTCATTGACGACAATGAGGCATGACTTGATTTTTGTGGTAGTTGACACTCTGACAAAGAGTGCACATTTTATCTTTGTGCGTACGACGTATCAGGCACCAGACATAGCTAGATTTTTCATCTGCGAGATTGTGAGATTTTATGGCATGCCTAAGAGGATCATATCCGATCAAGGATCGATGTTTACTAAACGATTTTGGACTAGTTTCCAAGTGGCCTTGGGAACCCAAATTAAATTTAGTACTGCATATCACCCGAAGACAGATGGGTAGACAAAATGAACGAACCAAATATTGCAGGATATGTTGCGTATGTACGTGATGTACCAAAAAAATATTTGGGATGATTTCTTGCCACTGCTAGAGTTTGCATACAACAACAACTATCAAGGCACCATTAAGATTGTGCCTTTTGAGTTTCTTTATGGGAGACCGTGTCAGATTCCTTTGAGTTGGGATCAGCTTGAGGATAGGGTCATGGTAGGACCAGAAGAGATCCTATAAATGGAAGAGAAAATGAAAATGATAAGACAAAGTATCAAGGAAGCACATGATCGATAGAAGAGTTATGTCGATGCACATCACACTGACCATAGTTATGAAGTTGGATATCAAGTCTTCTTACGGGTGAAATCGCACAAGAGTCCGATCAAGCTTGGAAAGGGTGATAAACTCTCTCCTAAGTTCATGGGACCTTTCGAGGTTGTAGAAAGGAAGGGGCCCATGGCTTATTGACTAGCCTTTCCTGATTCTTTGAGGCATACACACGATGTTTTTCATGTATCTGTTTTGAGACATTATGTTAGTTTTCCTACCATGTGATTGACATGAGTTATTTGCATGTATCATACGAGGGTGCACTCATGACTGAGCTAATCTGCATTATGGACCATCGCATTCGACAACTACGACGTCGAAAAGTTGATCAGGTCAAGGTACAGTGGGAAAATTATAGTCCACACTCAGCTACATGGGAGAACACATATGATATGCGTCAACATTTTCCATTTTTGTTTGATAGCTAGACATTTCGATTTGTCAGATACTTTATTTCTACACTTGTATACTGTGAAATTTCAGGACAAGTTTAAACCAAGAGGGGGTGTATGTAAAATAATGCTCTTGCGCACACCTGATATGACTTATTCTTTGAGGACAATTGTGAGAAAGTGATCTGGTTCATTATATGATTGACTACTTTGTTTATGGATTCTGATGATGAGACTGTGGATTATGATGTTATATTATGTTCTTTATGTATAGACAGATGTTATTGATTGGTTTTTCCTAAGTGTGCAGGACTATTGACTGATTGAGAATGACTGTGGCATGGATGGACCTCCTTGGAATTCAAATTGAGTCAAGGAGTGGACTGTATATGGTTTGAGTATTTATGTTATTTCATATGTGACATATGACGAGGTATATTAATAATTATGATGTTGTTTATGGATCGCCGAAATATTTTGTTGATGGATGCAGACTGACGATTGATTGCTAATCAGACTCACTTTTGGAGTAAAGGGGTCATGAATCACAACCATATATATTGAGGGAGAAGTTTGGAAGAAGCCCTGCCACAACCTACTAGCACTCCCACTATGGCTCGAACTGTATGTTAACAATTACCTAGTTTGATAGATCCACGATGTCATGAGGGAAGAATGATATAGTCGTTCATGAATATTCTGAGGGTCACACAATAAGGAAGGGTCCTTATTCCTTAGAGGTGCTTAGTCTCCCACAAGTTCACCTAACAAAGTATTGACTCCAAGGGCTGGATGTCTACCAAAATCAGTCAAAAGGAGAGTGTCACCCTTGGATAACGTAGTGCGTATTGAAGGGAACGTCACATAAATGAAACATGAATAAAGGCAAGTGGCACCGTTGGAGAACATAGTGCATCTTGAAGGGCACGTTGTGATGTTTAAAAATAGGTGAGTCAATGAATCTAGGTGCCTAGAAAACAATATCTCACCTTGACATGGTCAACCTTAAATTAACTATGTATGAGTAAAGTTTATTAATTTTAATTTCTCCCTTAAAAAATTGCTAAGCCTAGTTGAAATTAAAGCCTAGGTATAAGTAGGATATGAGGACTAAAAATTAATTAAACAATTAATAAAGGGTGGGGATGAAAAAAAAGGGGGAAAATTAAATTTAGAATTTAAAGGAGGATTAAATTATCCAAAAATTTAATTGTTGTCTATGTGCAAAACTTGCTAATTCTGAAGCTAGACAAAAAGGGGAAATTAAATGCAAAAGGAATGTGGAACATAGAAAGGAATCTAGTGTAGAGAATTTTCCTAAACGAACTCAACTAAGATTTAAGACGAGTGTCATCCATTAAAGGAAATTGAGGGAATAAAGGGACAACAAGGATCATTTTTAGGAATTCTTTTAGGTGGGTGAGGGAAATTGGAAATTTAATTTAATTAATTAAATGAATTTATTGTGCAACTAAGGGATTGGGTGACAAGTGAACGAGGGAGAATATTTCCTAATAAAATTTTAATAAAACTAATTTAATGTGAAAATGGAAAGGTCACTAAGAGGAACTCTATAAAATAAATGGTAGAGGAGGGAAATGGATCACAACTGGCAATCCTAAGGTTATGCTACTAAAATCTTCTTTGGGGTTTTGAAACCTCTAAGATTGGTCCCTTTTTCGACCTCAGACTCTACCTTTTTTTTGTGCCTGGAACGTTTCAACTTGACTCTGCTATTTTATCTGATCCTTTCATGGTTTTTATTTTGCGTACGCATTTTCCCTTGGGTGCTATGTTTCTTTTACTCTACATTTATTAATGGGTATTTTCCTTTCCTCCATTCTCATCTACGATGGCTGAGGGATGCCCAGGAAGAACCCACACAAATTTTCCCCTCATCTCTACGTTTTTTTCCAGCCATAAACCCTGCAGGGGTGATTTTAAGGATGTAAATTTATTTTAAAATGTAGAAACCTTAGCAAATATTACTAATCCTTCATATGCCAACTATAAAATGTTTGGCGATATTTTTGTAAAAATATTCAAATTTATAAGGAATTTTATATAGTGTGTATACAATTTTGGAAATTTTTAAGGTAAAATAATTTTATCCTATAGAATTTGGGTGAACCATTTTTAGAATAGTGAATCTATTTTTGGGAAAAACCATGGAAAATTAGCCCATCAGCGAAATTTGGCCCCTAAAATCATCCCTAAAACCCTTTAGGTTTTTTCCTCATTTCACAAATGTTTTGGGGCCTCATGCTGCCCAAGATTGTAAAGATTGTGATCTTGTCAATTGGTTAAGTGTTGTAAATGATTGAAACTCGATAATGATTGTATTTACCATGTTGTATTTAGAATACAAACCCATAATTTATGATCGTTTATGTTCTGTTTATGTTTAATTTCTGAATTTTTATTCGAAGTATTTATTTTGTGGAACGATTGGGGGATGCAACATTAGCTCGACCTTCCTAAGCATCTCTGCATTATTTTACTATCCCTTCCCTCCTATTTGTTTTTGGGATTGTGCATTGAACCTTGTTGTTGACTGGTGTGTTGGTTTGGGTGTTTCCCAACTATTGAACAACCCAGACAATTTGTTGTTGTTTCTTTCTTTTAATTACTCTACATCAAAATTTGATTACTCCCTCAAGATTATTGAAGGATGAACTTACCCGTACATTTCTACATCAATGAGAAACTCGGTATTAAAATTTTGTACATCCATTAAGCTTTTCATTTTTGCTGCCTGTCATTTTTTTAATTTCGATTTTTTCACAAATTTAGTTCCGGATGAAGGGTTGGATCAAGGGTCGGATCGAGGGTCGAAACAAGGGTTGGATCAGCTGTCATATTAAGTTCCATATGAAAAACATCTCTCTTGTATTTATGGTGTCTTTAAACTATTCATGTATGGCTTCCCCTTTTCCCAGTTAATTGTTTGTATTGATTCCCTAGCACCTTGCATTGAGTTGGGTTAGGAAAAATCTAGTGAATTGTTGACACTTGGGAGCCATTTTTTTTTAGTTCTAAAATTTGATTTGTGTTTCTGTTAGCCATGTCCTGTAGAGTTCTAAAGACAATTTCTATTTTAAAGGAAATCTAGATGAAATTCTTAATTTCGTTGTGAACTTCAATTTTTATATTTCGTTATGTTGTTAAGGAGATTTTGTGTTTATTTGATTAACTGGAATCAACTCGTGGTGCAAGCTTGACTCGCAACTTGATATAAATTTTAATTTCACCCTGTATTCATTCCTTCCTACAGTTTTTATTCTTGGTTTACTCTCTGTGTTTGGTACATAAAATCACCCAAATTTGGTTTCCTTCCTGGCGATTTTATTTCCTTGATTTATCTCTGAGTATGGAAATCAAATTTTGCCTAGCTTCCTTCATCAGGATTTTCTGAGATTCATGAATAACTCTGTGTTTTTTGTGTAACTTGCCAAGGTTTATCTCTATGTGTTGACTCTCATCCCTCTATGCTGGAATCTCATATTCGTTTGGGTATTTCATTGTCGGTTAGGAATCATTCTGTTTTTCATGTTGGCAAGTACAATTCAATATGGAGGAATTATTCGAAAATTTATGAATGTACTACACCTCATGAAATCCCCTTTATGCTTGCTGGAACTTTTTAAAACCATTTTAATTTCTACAGGAATCTCAAGGTATGTCCATCGGATTCACTTCGTTGTCACTCCTTGAGGTATTTGTTTTTCCTCGAAGACCTGGATTTCTTGCTGTCGGATTTGTTTTCATTTTGAAATTTTTCGTTATTAGAAATTGCTCTGTAATAGGGTCCGGATGGAGGACCAGATGAAGGTCCAGATGGAGGATAGGATGAAGGTCCATATTGAGGACCAAATTAAGGTATGCATTAAAACATAAATCATTTTGCACAGGTTCAGGGGTTGGAATAAATTCCAGAGCTCTCCCTTTGGATTCTTAACTCATAATTCTAGCTTAACATCTAATTATCTATTAATTGTTACATCAGATTGGTCATTCTTAACTCCTTTAATGAAATTGAGAAAAGTAAATTCACTATTATTTATGGAAGAATAAGTTATTGTCTTCCTTGAATTTCTTTAATGGATATGTAAGATGTCGATTTTTTATTTATTGCATTATATTGATTTTATTAGTTTTATAAAATGGGTACATGATAAAGGGAAGCATGTTAAATTATTGTATTGTGTAAGAAGGGTTGATCTCCTTTTAGTGTTTAGCTAGATATGTAAAGTGACTTGATGTCCTTACGTGACAGATGATGATTGATCTTCTTATGGATCCCTTAGACATGAATGTAGCATAGAATCATTGATTGTAATTACACTTATGATTCTTAATTCTTATGTAACACTGCCTGATATGAATTTCACTTAATCATTACCTGAAGGATGGATGCAGTAGATTAGATTAGACCCCACACTATGATTAATTATGTTAATGTATGCCTGATATTATAGTCTAGAGTTATGAGATGTGATTGATTAGTGGGATGTAGACACCTCATTGTTCCTCAGAAAAGTCGCCAACGTTGAGACCTTAAATGGTTAAAATCAATTGGAACCTAGGCTTGAGCGTTTCTTATGTGTCCTGGAGGTCCTAACCTTGTAGGGTAGGTTGGGTGGGTAGTATCTTATGTCATTTTATGATTATCTTTATGATCCTTAAGTAGATTTATGTTATCTCATATTATCTTGATTTTATTAGATGATTTTCCTTATGAGACAAATTGAGCCATTTGTGATTTGTGCTTTGATGCGTTATTATTAAAAGAATGCATTGGTTATGTGATGCAGTCGCACCCTCTGCCTCAGCAAAGGCCTTTGTGCTGACCTCCCGTTCTTTAAGGATCGTTCTAATTTTACCCCGAGCTGGAGTGGCTCCTTCGATTATCCACTGGAATCTCCTTTAAAATTGACCCACAGGTCTTTTCTTCTCCTTACAGCCTCTAGGCCCAATCATTGTTCTCTTCACGACAGGAAAGGGGGAAAATCAGGTTTCAGGTTTTCGAAATCTCTGATGTCGCAAACCTTTTGTTTCCCACTTTCCCAATCTCTGATATCCCGATACGCTCCAACTTCAGTCAGCCCTCTGGGCTAGACTCGTGGTCCACATGACCTCCTTTTATATGACTGCAGTCCTATCGCCTTTTGGGGTTTCGGGGTTTCTGATGTCGAAATGTATGTGACCTCTCATCCTCAGGATCCCCGATTCTCCAAATCTCGATATGACTTCTCTAGGAACCTTTTTCCACCTTAAAACAATCAACGACCATGATCATCTACTAAACCAACAGCTCCAGATATCCCTCGGGACTTCAGGGTTTCAAACACTGAAATGTATTTGTCTTTGAGACTCTCGATCTCTTGAATTCTGATTTCCCGATATGACTCTCCCCTTTCGATATTTTTTCTGAAAGTCACGATTGTTGCCACGCGTCCTCAAGGATGGACGGTCCTCATCTACTTCGGGGTTTTCATCGTGGAAGTTCCTGATTTCCCATTATGATGAGATGACGTTAGCTGGGCCCCAAAACAGAGCTTTCCTCCTTTCAGGATTTCGGACTTTGCAATTTCGAAATGCAAGTATTTCCTGTCTTCAAGATCCATGAAACGCCGAATCCCATCTTCTTCGTATTTCCGACACGTGTCCCAAATGAATGGACGGTTCTGATTAAATCTCAGACTTCGCCAAATGCAAATCCAAAACACTCACTTATGTGAGTCCTGATGACCGAATCTCCAATTTGGATGATCACACGACATGTGTCCTTCCTTAGATCAACGATTGAGATTCTTTCACTGATACAGGACTTATAAAGCCTCGAGTTCTTGGTCTCTAAACTTCTGATATGCTGATGGTTCTCGATCCCTGCCACATGTCCCAACAGATGGACGACTCTGAATTTGTATCAGAGTTTTCATTGTGGATTTTCCCGATCCCTTGTCCACGGGATTTCCGATATCCCGAATGCCGACGCCTCGATATCCCGATACCTTATGGGACCTTCGCTTGGCTCGAGAGGGTTTAAACCCTATACAACTCCTGCCAGATCAGACGACTGACGGGTAACTAGGTGAGGATCTAATGGCTCACGATATCCTAAGCAAAAACTCCAGACGCAGTCGTAACCTCCTCGCTCCTTTATCAGATCAGACGGCTGACGAGATTTTGCTAATTCTCTACAGAGAATTATGATCGTCGGTTTCTTCCCCCTGACAATTTCTATGAAGTGAACCAAGGATTCTTCCCCGGACTTATCCACTTACGCCACAAACCTCCGATGCCTTCTAATCACTCAAATACACCAACTTCTTATATTCCCTTCAATAGTTTCAAAGGCTTTATCCTTCCTGAGCTTTCTTACGACTTCGAGCCTTAAACAAGACCCTTGCACGCACTCCTTGCGGAAACCTTCAACCACTCGAAGTGTGAAACACTCTTCGACGCTGCGCACACTCTACAATGACGGTCTCTAAATACTTTACTCAGGTTCAAAACCCTGAGATTCTATTCGGCCTTCACACTCTTTGCACGACTCCTGTGCCTGATTGCACTTCTGTGTGAATATGAGAAAAAACGCTATCTCTCCTGAGCTTTCAGAGACGAACCTCTGAACCTTTTGTCAACGTACTCCTTGCGGACAATTCAACTGCACTCCTTGGAGGAACTCTTGCTCAGACAAAGAAACAATTGAAACTCATTTCACTTCCCTTTCCTCCCATATTTCAAATATTCAATAAGAAATCATTCATACATAGCATAAAATCAATTGCATGACAGAAAGAGTAAAACATTCATGAGCATAACATTTAAGATACATACACAGAGAATACATGAACACCCTAAGTCTGAATCACAACTTTCTTGTATTAATTCAGAACTTCTGTACATGGGGTCTGCTACACAGCTCTCTGCTTCTCTTCCGTGCTCATAATCATGCTAATGTTACAATACACAATGAGGGTGTCTATATCCGTTTTCCCTCCACTCCTAAAACTATCTCATCAGAGAATTTAAAGCTACCTACCAACATAAATTCTTTGTACCAACTATGGATGAGACTGGATATCTCAAGGTCCTTTACAATATATAAGTACGCCCCTCCTTAACTATCACATTTAAGTTTGGCGCAGCCAATCTTCAAAAGTTTTTAAACAATTTATCATGTGCTCAAAATGTGTTGCGCTTGCCCCACACTCGCTTGACGTTGGCGATGCTCCTGCATCATTATGGGCTCTTTTTTATTGTGTTAATGCATCCATATATGTATTGTTATTCATTGCAATGTTGTTCCAACTTATGTCGTGCAGGTTTGTTAATGCGTTACTATTGTTTCATTAATATGTCAGATGATGTGCCAATGATGTCGTTATTAATTGTGATGTATATTTCCTAATGCAAACATTTTTTTTTATTGTTGTTGTTGATTTGGTTGTCGTAATGGAGGGTCATTAAAAATGTAAAAATGTAAAAACAAAAATGTATGTCTTCATAAATGAGAGGAAGTTAATTTATCAAAATCTCATCAATTGATTAGTGACGATGATGAAGAATATTCCAGCATATTCAATTGTTGACCATAATATTATAATTTATGATTAAAAGTTTGATTAACCCATCGATTCCAATAGAGGGAACGTCTATCGATGTGAAAATGTAAACATCACATAAGCATATAAAATAAATTGAAGTCCAATCATTTTAAATATGGAAACCTTTGAAAGGAAATGATTTTAGTTTATATCACATTATTTTCTTTTATTTCCAAAATAAATTTAGATGTCTTAGTGTGTATGTTTTTATAGTTAAATATAATTATCTAAAACCTTCTTGAAATAAACTATGGAAAAAGTTTAGATGAAAATGTGATTGGAAAATGAGAGAATGCTTGTTAAAGAATAATAAAATAAAATAAAAATTTATTAAGAACAAATTAACTCATTGAAATAGTTTTAATTACCTTTAAATAATTAAAAGTAAAAATATAAAAAGAATTAAGAACTACTAAATTTTTTTTATTAAAAACAATTGATGTAATATGAAATAAGATTTATGAAAATTAACCAAAATAATATAATAATACTAGCAATAATAAGGTAAAAATGTAAAAAGAATTAAGTATTTCTAAGAATTTTTATTATAAACAAAAAAAACAATTGATGTAATATGAAACAAGGTTGCATGGAAGCATTACCTACAACCTTTGCAAAATCATTAGTTAAACTAGCATAAATTACTTGGAGCATAGAAGAAAATGAACGGCTAACAATGAATCTGGATCTAGATACAGATTATGAGGTAGTTGAGGTTCAAATACCAGTGAAGGTGAATTTATGGGTGCACATTATTTTAAGCACGTGGTGAATATTTTGCATTTCTAATTTGATTGTTTGATATTATATAAATATAATAATATTGATTTTTAGGTATTTTAAATTGATTTTTTGATATTATACCTCACAACTCACACCTCAGCTACGGGAAGCCACCACCTGCCCCCTCCACACGCCCCCCCACCACATGTCCCCTCCACGCGCCCCCTTCTCACACGAGTCCCCTCCACACAACCCCTTAATACATTCTTCCTCGCTACACATTCCCACTCTTGTTTATCTCGGTTCCTCGACACACGCCTCTCCTTAATCTGTGACCTCCTTCCTCCTTTCTTTCCCTCCCCAAGCTTGGGAAGTCTCTTCACCGTACCTTGGACAACTCCTGAGCGTGGGAGAGATATCTGGAGCAAGGAACTCAGGTGTAGGGTGACGTTAAATATGTACAGACCATCAAATCCAGGTGAGGCGAAAGAGCCTAGTAGCAGAAGCAATCATGGCGAGCGTATGGCGATTTGTTGGAAAATGGATAAATTTCGTGAACCAAATGAAGAGGAGTGAAATTATCACCGCAGGAGTGGTTCATTGGGGTAGCAAGCACATTACTATGAAGAATTCTGCAGAGACTCCTCTTCGTAAGCCCGCTGCTGGTCTGCACAATTGGGGGATTCCAGGGGACATAGTAAATATGAACTGCCAAATTCCAGGAACGGTCTCAGCGGAGGAGCATGAAGAGCTACTAAACGCTGTCCAAACTCTGCAAATATAGCTTAGGGCCCTCTCCACACAGGTTCTCTCAATTACAGAAATCACCATCCAACACATGAGCAAGCAGCAGAGACCCAGGGATGAATGTGAAGCGCTCAGACAGCAGATAGAGGAGCTCAAATTTGTGTCCGACCCTATATCACCCGTCATGAACACCTCCCTCTCAGATGAGGCCTCCTCTCCAGGACCGCGCCTTCAATTGGATCTCAACCTATGGCCTCCAACAGAGGCAGCTCACACCGCAACAGGCCAAAACTGAATGTAATTAAATGCAATGTTTTTTTGCGATTTTATTAGGTACTTTTGGCAATATGTTTACCATCGATGCACAATCAGGCTTTAGTGTTCTAGTTAGCACCTCCCCTATTCTCCATTTCCTTCTTGAAGAGCACAAAGGGGAGCATTTTGATAGCAACAAATTTTGTAATCAAGATTTTGCTCTTTGCCTTGCGGCTTTTTAATATAAATTTTATCCAGTTTCTGTCAATATATATATATATATATATTATTGAAAATAATTTTTTTTTAGGAATCCTAGAAAAAATCAAATTAATCAAAATAGATACATAAAGGAAAAAAAGTGGTTCACATAAAAAAATTAAAGACCAGTATGTACTACCTTGTGAATTGGGAATTATATATTTAGGTGGCTTAACAAATCTATATGCATTTCAGCCGTCCATTTCTGCCGTCCATTTGCAATAACGGGTTCATTCCCAAAACCAATAGCATAGTTGTAAAGTACAATCAAATAATTTTAAAAAATAAACAAAATTTATTTGTAATGTTTTGCTTTAGTAAAAACTTCCTAAATTTAAAATCAACCGTGAATTAATATGCTGGTCAACCCATATCGATCGCTATATACACTGCCTAGGCTGCAGGTATAATAAGATTTATGAAAATGAACCAAAATAATATAATAATACTACTAATAATAGAAAAAAAGAGATTTAAATAATCTTAGATGTGTTTTGTTTATCAAGCACTAAAATGAGTTAAAGGTTCACCATGGAATTGTTGATGGAGGGGACTCCTCATTTTAAGACAGAGGGTGACTCCTTTTGGTGCACCTTTATTAGTCGACGCGTATCATACTTTGTCCCCTAAGAGCTACCTAACAAAATCTGGTGGAGATATGGTATCAAATCGGGATGGGCACTGTCACCATTTTGACTCTCCAATTACAACACGACGGGGGACTTCAAACCACTCACTTCGATGCAGATAGGGTTGGAAAAAGGCCGCTGTACCTCTTGATCATGGTATGGTATCGTCGAAGAAGAGCCTTGCCAATTATCTTCATCCATTCAAACCTATTGCAAGGACAACAGACCTATTAGTCGTATACTAAAATGAGTTAAAGGTTCAATCTAAGTTAATCTAAATTAATTTAAGTATTTATATAAAAAATTATTAATTTTATTTATAGTTTTTTTTTTAAATTATATAGAATTAATTACAATTATATAGAATTAATTATTGAATTCAACCATTTTTTACAATATTTTAGATAAAATTAAATAGAAAATATTTCCTGAATAAAACTAAAACTTAGAAATATTAAATTATGAAATAATAAATAACTACAACTAATAACTTATTAATTGGAGTAAGATCATTCAATTCCGTGTAAATAAATGTAAATACAAATTTAAAATAATGTAAATTTTGTTAAGATTTTAATTTTGAAATTATTAAATATGAATATGTGAAATTTGGGTTTAAATTTTTTGAAAATATTATTTTTAGAATATAAATATGTGAATTGTTTTTAATGAATTATAATTAATGTTGAAATTTAATAGATAAAATGCTAATTTATCACGTACAGATTTAAGAAAACAATAAATGATTTTTGGTATGAGTTTGTGAAGTTTCACTATGCCCATTCATTCTTTTTAAATGGGAGGGACGGCATGCAAGCATGAGTGTATGGAGGGAGGTGGAGTGTTACAATGAGTTTAAATTAATGTTGAAATTTAATGGATAAAATGTTAATTTATTACATATAAATTTGAGAAAACAATAAATGATTTACCAAAAATATTTAATTACTTAAGTGAAATATTTTTAATTTTAATTTAATTATTTAAAAAAAATGGTGAAATATTTTTAAAATTTTAATTTTAATTATAATATTAGAATTCTTCAACATAATAGGGGTATCTTTACATAGGTCAAACACCTTAAGCAATTGATTTTGGGGTATCTTCACATAGGTCAAACATCTTAAGCAATTGTTTAGATGAGAAGATTAAAGATTGACACACTACTATTTTATATGGTTAAAATCCATATTAAATATTGCTACAATAGTGTTCTATATGGTTAAAATCATTAAAGAGTGAACCAATCCATAGCCCCAACCAATGTTTCAATTTCATACAATTTATTAATCTAAAAGAAAAAAATACATAAGAGTTTCTTATAATTGATGTTAAATAAATGACCTTTCATTCATCAACAGGTTGTTAAAAGCCACAAATCAATATAATCATTAGTATCAAGGAGAATATGAACCATTGGATCACTTTAGGTATGGAACATATTGTTTCCTTGGATTACATAACTATAAATGAATACCAATGCATACTAAAGAAACACAGTAAAGAAACACAGTAAAGAACAAAACTTTACCTAAAAACACATTAGACCAAGTTGATCTTAACTAACTCCTAAGTGTATAAGTATCCTAAAATTCCCCCTTAAGAAAAATTTGGAATATATTGAATAATTTACAAAGGTGACACAGTAGGATAAGGAAAGAGACATTAGACTCTATTTCCCCATAATGACAATTTTTTGAACTCCTAACATAGATCGAAGTTTGGAAAAAATCACTTCTATTAAAATACTTTGTGAAAATGTCTACAACTTCATCATTTGTAGGACAAAGAATCACATCGAAAACACAATCTTGAATAAGCTTTCTGATGAAGTGCATTTTTAGCTCAACATGTTTCTTGTGCTGATGTTGAACTAGATATTTTGTGATCTTGATGGCACTCTAATTTTCACACCAGAGGGTGGCCATATGTTATCTCTAGAATCCCAACTTTGGAAGGATATGTCAAACCAACAATACTTCTTAACTTGCATTAATCCCTTCTTGACACTATGTTTCTACTAAAGAAGTAGAAATATATTGTTTCTTCTTACAATCCTAAGTGATAGGTCCAAAGCTAAGACTAAAAACATAACATGCAATAGACTTCTAAACATCAAGGTCATTGGCCCATTGGAATTGGTGAAACCAGCCAAGCAAGGACCCCTCCTTGTAATGTAATGTATCACAATCTAAAATATACCTCAGATATACTGAAGTATCATTTTTTTTACTTTCAAGTGACTCTCATTGGGTGTTTCCATGTATAAAGGACAACAAGACCAACGTGAAATGAAATATAAGGATGGCTATGAGTCAAATATAAGAGTCTACGAACCTGACATCTCAATGTGATGAATATAAACAAATATTGAAATGGGATGAACATGAACTAATTTCACAATATGACGTACATACCCTAATTTCATAATGTGATGAAAATAACCCACCATTGGAATAAGATGAAAATAACTAAACGTTGCAAGGTGACAAACATAACCTCCCATCATAATTTGACAAACATATCCTAACATCACAATGTGATGAACATAACTAGATGTCCTAATGTCATTGATCCAAATTATTTTGAGAACGACAGGGAGGAAGAAATATAACAGAGATACAATGAGGAAATACACAGATATATTGCAAGGAACACAATAATATAGTGAAACTCAGATTCTATTGATGACTATATGGAATACAAAATGACTTTCAAACACAAAGAAAACAAGCTAGTTAGAATGGTGGTATCTTATCTCTGAAGAGAGATGTGTCAGCTATGTAATTCACAATAATTTGGTTACAATGAGACTCCAAAGGCCTCTTTAAGATAGAGAATAAATGAGAAAACCCTAAAAATCCAAAACCCTAACCTTAAAAGATGAAACACCAAAAGGTTTGTGGGCCTCAATGGGGGTAGTTGATATGTCAACTTCTCGAGGGAACAATTTTTGCACACAATCTTCGTTTGTGGTGCTCGATACACCGTTAAAAATGTCTATTCAAGGAGTACACATTTCAAATATCCCAAAGGTATTTATTATAATCTTCCTTGAAGTCAAAAAAACATTGTTTAGGGAGTCAAAATGAGCCTAGAAGTTTAGCACCCAAAAAAATATACAACAAATGCTAAGATGGAAACTGTGCTTTGAGCTAGTGGAATAGGTGGAAGACCATCGATGTCCACCTGGATCAATCCTACCCCCTTATGAATGAATGGTCTTTATTGCATCAATTTACTCCACCAAATGGGAGAAATTTTGTTGAATTTGACTCCTAGTGAGCCACTTGCCCTGATGAAGAATCTTCCCTTCTTTGATGACTTGATAGAGGTGGATGTTCTGTTGGAGGGTACCATTTTTCTTGGTGTCTATGATCCACTAAAATTTCACCCATTCAATGCATTCAAGAGTGATTTTTTTAGGGACCACATGATCGACCACATCTGAAGTGTCCACGAGAGGTGGAAAATATGGTTGAAGCAATTTCATGTTAAATATCGAGTGCAAGTAAAGGAAAGGAGGAATACTTAATTGAAAACAATTCTCACCCAAAACCTTGGTGATGGTGTAAGGCTTGTATCAGAGTGGGTGTAGCTTCCAGTGGGGTTCTGTGAGGTGGTCTTTCTACAAATTCAACCATACCTTATCTCCCACCTGAAACTTGTATCGTACCTGTTATCGCACACATTATAGTTTGGGAAAATCCCAGCCCATACCAAAAAGGCATGACAACTATGGGACTATTTACCCACTCTCACCTTAGATAAACACTCCCCTCACTTTAATGATGATAAAATAACCACAAGGGGGGAATCTCAGGTGACCCTAAGGAGATTGCAATGGAAAGTGAAAGGATACAAAATGTGTCCTTATAGGTCAAGATAAAAAATGTAATGGAGGCTTTGAGAAAGAATATTGTGAGAAGTTGATTGGTTTCCTAGAAAGTGTACCTACAAAATAATTTTAACTCTTCCTAGAACAAGACAATATATAGAAAATGAAGCCTCAAAGCCAAAGGGGATTGAGAAAAAGAACTTGCTTTCCCAAATTGTAGCATTATATATATATATATATATATATATATATATATATATATATATATATATATATATATATATATATATATATA
>ML792630.1:71000-89308 GCA_009831015.1 Picea engelmannii
ATAAACAAACAATAACAATAGCTATAAATTTATCCATCAAAAATAGGTACAACATATCAACAATGAGTAGATGAATTTCCAATGACTAAGGAAAGAATTTGATATCAATTAGAGGGCCATTAATTTTGTTATCATCAAGATTGCAACAAAAAAAATTCTGTAGAAAAAAATGGATACAACAAAAAATTCTAGCCATTAGAATGAACAAGCAAAACCACCAAAAAGATAGCCAATAACCAGTAGATTAATTATCACATCTTGCAAGTGAATTTTAGTGGTAGAAAAGTGAGAAAAAAGTGAAATAATTATGAGTTTGTTGTAGACTTATTGGCCATAGAATAAATTTTATAACAAAAATGATCTCTCTTGGTTAATAAAGACACCCTTAGCACACAATGTAGATTAAAGCATGTAAAATCAAATTCCAAAACTAGACAATTCAATCTCCTTGATATCACGTTTACCAATGCATAATATTCAATCTCCAATGAAATTTGATTAGTGCATTATCTTCTAGGTTATGGGGTCTCTTCTTTATGATCTAGGGTTTATTACTTCTCTAGGGGTGTGATCCTTTTTACTCCCTAGAGAAAACAAACCTTAGCAAGGTAATGTACAAGGTTGTATTATGTTTTACTCTTTGTAGAAACCTTTGAAAAATAGCATTTTGAATGATAACAAATATATATCCTAGTGGAGGGTGTATTCCCCTATACTTCTCCAAGGGTTTAACAAAATTAACCTAAAAAACAAGAAAAAACAACACAAACATAGAAATTCCTTACCTGGTTCAATAAATAGCATGTAAAACCCTTACTAATCAATAATGTTGCACCACATTGCCAAGAACATAAGCATCAAGAGATAGCACTAGCATTCCTTCCAATAGACAAGTAAAAAAATACACAATACACCAAGAGAGAGAGATAGAGTGAATTTCCATGTAGGGAAAAAAATTCAGCCAAGAGAGTATGTAATTCTCAAAATCATGATGATAAAATGAGAGTGAGATGACCTTTATTTATACAAGGTCATCTAACCCTAATTTTTCCTCTTTATAATTCAATTACAAATTATATAAATAGGGTCGAACCTCTAATTTTTCTTTACATTTTACAAAAATTAAAAAACATTAAATTAAAATCTTTAGAGGGGTAAAGTTAGGACTCCAAGAGAGATGTTGACCTTCTAGGTGGAAATCATTGGGACTCCAAATTCCATGTGTATCCTCGTCATGTGATAGGGAGAAAATAAATGCATCTCTCTCCATCAAATCACATCACATCACTATCATGATCATCAAACCCATCATAACCCCATCAGGAAAGGTGATGTCAAGGTCTAGGATATGAAATCCTAGGCCTCCCAAGGCCAATGTTTAGGTGCAAGGGGCCACGATGTGTTCATCTCATGTTGTACAAGTGCATCTAAAGGAAATGTGCATCTTCGAAAGTGTGCAATGAGTGGTGGTGCATCATCCAACCTATGGGCTTCAAGCCCCTATGAAGGTCCAAGTGACCTAGATCCTCCATGGAAAAGCTTTCACATGGAAATGTTGTATAAATAAAAAAAAGTATGCCCTACAAGAGTCCACAAGTCATATGTGTCAACTTCACACTCTACATATTCAACCTGCGAACCTCTATACATCATATCCTTAATAACCCATAGAAATTTGGGGTAACATTTGGCTCCTACTTGGGGAGATGTGCTCGTCGTAGAGTACATGAGAACCTCAACATATCCTGGGAAGACCTATTCCTACACACATTGAAACAAGACATGTTCGGATATCGAAGGGTGGCACACTCACCCCTTTATTCATATAATAAAAAATTTAAAATTTCAAAAATGACAACTATCACTAAAAATAAATTTTTCATTTTATCAAGACCTTCTAACTAACATGTCATATGATTTTAAGAAAATGAAGTAAAAAAATATGCATAAATTCAAATATAGAAATATGTAAATATAGCATGAGTATTCAGATATAAACAAATGAAACTAATATAACATGGACACACAAATGAAAATTAAAGAAAAAAAATGACCTACCTACTTACCTTGGGCTCGAGGCCTGTATATTTAAGTACCTAGTGATGTCAGGTGAAATCGTACAACCAGTGCAAACCACCTGCTCAACATTTCACCCAAGTGATTTCCCTTGTTCTTAATTATAAAACATATCAAAGAAAAGGTGAGAACATAATAATCATGAATGTCAATTAGCGTACAATCAATCATAGAAAACAACTCATAGAGGTGGTTGGGAGGGAGAAAACACTACTGGAAAGAATGACAACAAGCTTGATTGACCCATTACTAAAGAGGGCTACTATGTATATATGATGGCACGTATTCATCCTCACTTAGAAAATCACTTCTCTTTGAAGTATGAGAGGAGATGAGATATCCCAAGAAGACCCTATTATTTCCTTGAGAAGGATAGATGATATAAGAGACAAGTTCAGGTTTAGAGAAATATTATTTTCCTTTACTTAAACCACGTTGCTTCTTCATCTACAAATTTTTGAAAAACTCCCCAAAATGGAAACACTAGGGATTATTTTAATGATGGAAATTTATATTAAAATGTACAAACATGGAATAATATTGCTAGTCCTTAATATGCAAAATGTAAAATGTTTGGCGATAGTTTTGTAAAAATATTCAAATTTCTAAGGATTTTATATAGTTTCTATAACAATTTGGCAATTTTTAAGGTAAAACAATTTTATTCTATGGAATTTTGGTGAATCCTTATTAGAAAAAGTGGAAATTGGTGAATCAAGTTTTGGGAAAAACCATGGAAAATTATCCCATTTGTGAAATTGAGCCCCTAAAATCATGTATGGGAAACATTGTTGCTTCACAGTGTGAGTGTCATATTTTTATAGGCTAGCCACATGTTTGCATTCATCAAAAATTGAGTATGAAGGTGGTTGAAAATATTCATCATACAACAAATCCGAGTGCCCAAAAGGATACACATCACAACTCCCAAGGTATGAGTGAACAACATCATGAGTATACTGTGACAAGTCATTCTTGAATGGATGAGATCAATCTATGATCATATCATCATGAGGCTACCAAATAACCATATTATCCCAACATGAAGACCATTCCTATGGAGGTGACAACTCAACTTTATTCAGTTGAAAGCTACCCTCAATGTCGTAAATGGGATCCTTATCAAAAATGAAATAATCCATGCACCATCTATGCTGTCCAATATGTATGAAATCACTAATGTGTTGATCAATCATGTTGAAGAGGTCCTACAAAACATCATCTACATCATTGGGACTAATCATTTCTTTATCTTCATGTGTAGGGGGAAAACAAGGCTAGAGAGATTGATTTTCATCAAGCAAGAGAACATACATTGATGTCTTATATGGGTTCTCAACATGTTCCACTTCATTGTAACTCTTCCTTTTCTTATTGGTAGCTTTCTTAATGGACGTGTTTCTCCTATTTATCTTCATCACAAGGGGCTTACTTCTGAATGAGGAGTGATTCATCTAATTTTTCTCGAAAGGATCAGACAGGAAACTCTTTTTTTTTTCCTTGGATGAAAGGAAACTCTTTTTATTCTTGTCATCATGGGATCACTCTTTGGCGGGTGATGTCTTGTTAGTATCATGCACTTAATTGGACTTTTCCTTCTCTTCTTGGACCTTTTCTTCAAATACTTCTTTTTACAAGCATTCATCAATATTGTTGCCGAATTTTTCCTCCATGGAAGCCTCATTATCATCAATATTTGTATTAGTTTCAAAAAGACCTAAAATTCGCTCCTCTTGCAGAGATGTCAGAAGATCATGATCAATATCTTCAAATCTCTAAAATATTGGACCACATTTTTTAAGAAATTATTCAACAAAAGTCTTGAGGGAAGTTATATTGTTTGGTCTACAAGAGTTTCTAATCCATCCTTATTTCTTTATTCCCAATGAGTGTAAAAATGATTCCACCAAATGATCTTCATGTATTCTCTCAAGAATCGATTTATGTCTCAAAAGTGATAGGACATGTGAGACAACAAAAGAAGAGTCATCATTGCAATTCAGAGCATTTTTGATATACTCCATGGGAAATGTGCTTGGGAACCCTCGAACATCCTCAAAATCAAGGGAAGGATACATTCCATTCCATACCTATAAAACCATCATGCGTCATTATGTGTAAATAAAATAAACTCAATCAAAAATGAAGTTTTTCTACCTTATTGCAATGGAGTATGTCAATGAGTTCAAGGCTCATCAAAGATGGGGAGGGTATCTTCCCTCAATGGAGTCTCTAGATAAACTCATATGAATTTAATCAAAGTTGAAATGGGAAATTTCCTAAAATGGAGTCTCCATGCAATTTAAGGTAAAGGATTTGGGATAGACTTACCAAGTGTTGTTATGGGATCATAAAAGATTAAAAATCCTCCTCCACAACAATGCCAAAATGTTATCACACAGATTGTAGTTTCGAAAAATCCCAACGTAGACCATAAATGTGAGACAACTATGGGAGTATTTACCCACTTTCACCTTATATAAACACTCCCCTCACTTTAGTGATGATATAATCACCATAAGGGGGGAATCCTGGGTTAGCCTAGGGTGATTGCGGTGGAAAGTGAAAGGATATGAAAGGTGCTCCTATAGGTCAAGGTCAAATATGGAAAGGAGGATTTGAGAAAGAGTCTTGTGAGAATGTGATTGGTTGCCTAGAAAGTCGTTGATGTTTGAATCGATTAATATTGAAACAACAACCTCATGAGGTTGAAATCTCCCTTCACTTTTATAGAGGTGGTACTCCTCTTTGAATTCTTAAATATTTATATTGAATATTCTTTGAGACATATATAAATGTAGGAGAATGTTAATAAACAAACTCCAAATATTTAATATTCAAATAAATAACGAAATATCTTTTCAATGATATAAAAATATAAATAGATCGAAAGTTCCTAAGAAAGTGACCAGGAAACCTTGCACAAAATATTGTTGTAGAAATGTAAATAAGAATATTATAAAACAAATCTCACATCCATTATAATATTAAATATTTTTTATCACATTCATGGAGAGAATAGAAGATGGCCCTAATTAAAGAGAACTCTAAAAGAGTCTTTCATATTAAAATTGAAATGAGATTTTGATGCATTAACTTCAAATATATTTTACTAAAATACTTAGAATTCAAAATTACAATTAAAATTAAACCCAAAATACTTCTCTTGGTTTTCTAAAAAAGATGTCCTTAATAGTCTTTTAGAAAAAAAAGAATTCTTCCAAACAGACTAGGATTGGGGCTTTCGTGGACCATTAAATATAAAGTAAAGAAAAGGAGAATGAAATGTGTAGATGGTGTGAACAAAGAGAGACCTGAAAAGAGAATATAAGGAACGGCCAAAATTTTGTTATATTTATTCTAGAAAGATAAAAATATAACAGGATAAATTATGAAAGGACAAGGGTAGGGATGCAATCAATTCAGATTTACTATAATGGAATCAATCTCTCGTTATTTTTGGGATATTTTTTCTCGTATATTTTTTTTGGAAATATCTTCTCCACTGGTACCAGCTACTTCTTCTTGATTTTCCTCAGTAATCTTGATTAAGGTTGATTCTAACCATTTTTCAGTATAATCCCGTAAAGGAGCAACAATCGTCTTCTTGCCTAGATTTTATATCAAATAAATTAATTTCAGTTTCTCTATAATCACTTGAAAGTTGTTGTAAAGTAATTTTGATGTCTTCATTTCTATTTTCACAGTCAACAAGACAAATTTCAATGTCTTTTTTTGTATATTCAACCATGTTGTTGAATTTCTCCATTGACAATACTTTTGTATGTGAACATGTTCTTCAAATTGTTGTCTTGTTTGAAGAATTGAATTCACAATCAAATTTGGATGTTGTACTTCAATATTAGTGTATCTTGTACTTCAATAGTAGTGCCATGAAGTTCTAACCCCATCAATTTAGAAGAAGATTCAACCTATTTATTACTTAAAGCATTTAAATCACCTAATAATTCTTTTAATATATTGATCATTTTTACCTAGCATGCCTTCAATTTCTTGACACGAGTCTTAGAGGGAATATATATATATATATATTCATTCCTGAAATCTTTATAACAAATGTAGAGAGTGCATCCTTATAAAACCATTCATCATTTGTTAAATTAACTTGTAAATATTCCATGGTATTTTGAATTTTGGAACCAAGAGAAACACAATTTTTTGGTAAGTCCCAGGTTTCTAAGATAAGAGACATTTTTTTTTTTTTTTCTTCAACATAATGCATGGTTGCATAAAGTAAACTTAATTCCCCTTTTATCCTTAGAATTGATTCTGGATTTTTGTTGGAGCTCTTTCCAAGTTGGATTGTTGAAACTGGAGTAGCACGTATCAGAGGTAGAATTAGAGTAGATTCTAATTCTTTGATTCTTTCTTTAATCCTGGAATTTTGAGCTTCCATATCATCTATCAAAATGTCCATAGAATCCCCTGTATCTTTATGAAACTTGGAAATTATAGATGCAAGAAAATTAATAAGGTCAATTTCAGTGTGAGATTTTCCCTTTTTGTTCTTCAAACAAGATCTTTCAAGAATCAAATTTCTAGAAGTTTTAACAAACAAATAATTTTGTATAGAAATGGATTCTTCTTCTGAAAATACTTCTTCTTGATTAGAAATCTCAGTTGCAAGCTATTGAGTTTCTTGTAATCCTGGTTCATCATCATGAAATTCAATATTTTCAATATCAACTTCCAAATCCATATCTTCTAGAAAAGCTTGAATTTCAGGTATGTGTTGTTCAACTTCTTTCTGAGAATTGGTCCTTTTTATTTTCACTTGAAGTTTATGTGATTTTTCCATTTTACTGTGTAGAGGGTTTTTGTCACCTTTGAAGGTAATGGTCACCTATGGATGTTTCATCATTTTCCTCAAAATTGACGGTGCTAAAGATATAGGAGATTCACTGTGTAGTTGAATTACTCTTCGTCTCTAGATGAATTTATCGGCACACCATGAGATTACTTCTTTACAGTAAAAGACTTCGGGGTCACATCCATATAGAGAATTACCCGATGTCCAAATTATGTTTTCATTTTTCTATGGAAGAGGAAGTGACAAATAATACCAATAAGATCTTGATTAGTGAAAGTTATGGTCTTCTTGGCCAAACAAGTTCAGAGTATCTCCACATAATTGTTGTCTTCTGATAGCCTATTTGGTGAAGTTGATAGATCCTTGTAAATATCCTTTGGACTTTGATATCAATCTTTTCTTGGTAATATAACTTAAACTCCTTTTTCAATGAAGTGATTAATATGAATTAAATGACAATTACCTTGAGAAATATGTTATTTCCAATGTCCTTTTCAAAATGAATTAGCATTTATCTTACATAGAATTTAACATCCAATTAGTATTGGGCTATGTAACAAAGGAAAACCATACATTATGGTGGGAAAGTGGGCACCGAAGGAGGAGGAAATACCAACCCATGATTATGTGAACCCATCGCGACTCGTAAATTAGCTAAGTATTATTTATTGATGAAAGTGGAGAAAAAAACTAAGTGTTATAATGTATCAGTTGGACTTGCATACACTCAAGAATTAAAAAAAATGAAGACTCACGAACGCACCATGACATGAGATATCAAAAAGAGACTAAGTATAGAGGAAAATTTAGATCACATACGATGAGGTTCAATTTAGTAACGACTGAGAAAACAATCTTATGAAAAAGCAAAAAGGCCACACCCATGAGTCCACTAACCTGCGAACCCGTCGTTATGAAAATAAACATGAAAAAATGATTGATTGATGGTACAATATGTAGGTGGCAAATAAATGAAGTGTAATTTATATGACACAACTTTTAGTAAATAAATTTGTTACCCCTCTATAAGACAATATTTTTTTCTAAGTGAATAAAATAATTAATCTATATACAAGTCAACAATTGGCTCCAACTATGGGACAGGATCCCCTTTGGGTCATTGATAACCCAATATATCAATCATTGGTCATGGAGTCATTTAGCGCAATAAAATGAATGTAAATGAAAATAAGTAAAAGAAGAAAAAGGAAAAGACTATATATAGGTAAGAGAAGAAAAGATCAAGAAAATAAACTCTTAATATTTTGTCCATTAACTGGAAACATATGTATTGTCCCTTTCATGTCTTTGAGCAAGTAAGAGTTATAACCCATTTTTTTTTCAATAATGTATGGTCGGATCCATTAAGCTTCAAAGTTTGTGTGTAGAGAAGGCTTTTATTTTTCTTTGTTCCAAAATAGTACCAATTTCCCTTTTTGAAAGTATTTCATTGTTATTCTTTGATCAAAATACTTCTTAATGGTGTGTTGTATTTGATTCATTTTCTTTAGTGCTTCAGCTCATTGTTCCTCCAATTTTATCAACTTGTTTTATCTTTTGCGTAAAGGGGAGAATTCTTCTGCATATTCAATGTTTACAACATATGTTAATGCATTCAATTCCAAGTTAACATACATCCTTGCTTCTTTTCCATATACTAGCATACATGGGGAATTTCTAGTACTTCCTTTGTTGTTAGTATTCTTGTCCATAATGCGTGAGTCAATTTTAAATCCCAATTCTTTTGATTGAGATCAATGGTCTTCTTAATAATTTGGATCAAAGTCTTATAAGTATATTCAACCAAACCATTTCCTTGTGGATAATAGTTTGATGATTGTCCCATGATTATACCAAATTCTTCACAAAATTTAGTAAACTTTAACCCGATGAATATTTACCCAGCATCTGTAATGAATTTTTTTGGAACCCCAAATCTTGCTAAAATATTTTCTTTCATAAAACTTATAAGCTTATCGGTATTTTCCCTTTTTAATGTTATTGATTCATTCCATTTGGTGAAATAATATGTTGCAGTGAGAATGTATAAATGGCCTTTTCTAGATTTTGGGTTTATTGGACCAATTAGTTTAAGTCCCCATTGATTGAATGGTTTTTCTATTGATATGGTTTGCAGAGGCTTTGTTGCTCTCTTCATTCTTCCTGAAAATTTTTGACAATATTTTTTTTTTCTTATCATTGAATATGAATCTTTAAATATAGTAGGCCAATAGTGTCTGACTCTCATTATTCTATGTGCAGTAGTTTTGGGTGAAAAATGACCACCACAAATTCCTTCATGAAATTATTTCATTAGTTTCTGAGCCTTTTTTTCATTAGCACATCTTAACAAAATTCTCTCAAAATTTATGCGAACTAATATTTCAACACCTGGAACATATTGATTTGATTTCATTTTTAATGACCTCCTTTCTCTTGGTGACATGCCATTTGGGAATTGTCCTAATTTTAAATAAAAAATTATATTTGTATGCCATTCAAGAGTTGATGCAGATGATTTTGTTTAATTGACATGGTCCCATTTAATGAATAAGTCCTGACAATAAGGTTACACAACCCCTTTCCTCTGACTACTTTCAATGGCTTGATTTCAATGCCATACTTTTGAGTTTTTTCTATAAAATTTGCCCATTTCCCTTCTCTTAATTTTTTATTGAGAATCATTTTTACTGGAGAAGTAGGAACATATGCAATGCTATGCGAAGAAAAAATATAAGTGATGTAAGAGCATGGTTGGCAGGCGCACAGAGGCGAGACCACTCAACACGTGAGAGTTCTTCCAGAACTTCAACGTGGGCAGTTATAACCGATTTCGAAATCTGCCTTCACTCAGCGCCGAAATTTACCTTTGGAGGCACGCTTGAAGTAGTGCCAAATTTTACCCTTTGAGGCAAGTTTTGAAATCGTAAATAGAGCAGGAGTTTCCACTACAGCTCTCGAATGCGACTGAACTAAGATAGTGTAGGATGAATTTTAGAGTAGGCAAGGAGCCAGGGGAAACCCTAGAAATATTTTTGAGTTAAGTAGAAGTTTGTACGCCCAGTTGAGGTTAGTTGCAATACAGAGAGAAATTAGCTGTAAGAGAGAACTGCGAGTTAGCAGGAGATCTCAGTCTTTTGAGTTACTGTAATTTTGAATGTATTATGTAGCCATTGGGCACTTGTGAATATAAAAGAAGGAAAATTGATCCAAATGTATGGTGTGTGGAATATGTGCGTTTTCCTTTCATTTATGTTTTCATGAACAAGTGGATGGAACTGTGAGTTTTTCCAGTTTCAATTGTTTCTCTTCATTGGAAGCTCTGCAAGGTGTGCATCGAGCCAGAGAGGAACGTAAGGAAATCAAGAGGAATTTCTCTGCGAGAAATACCGTGGACCTAAGCTATCAAAATCCCTCAGACGAAAGGAGTGTGTGGGAAATCAAAGTCTGAACCAGAAAAAGCTCAGGAGGAACAACACTTCGGAAAGTGTTATCGAGATCCAGGAACTCATTCCCTGCAAGAAGCAAAGACCGAGTCTTCAAATACTTAGAAAATCTTCTAAGTATGAAGCGAGTAAAAGATCAGGAGGAAGAACGTCGTCGAGTGTTGGATCACGGTGGAGAATCCCGCAGACCATCCAATTTGAGGTAGGATCGCAGGATTTAACACTGCATAGATCCAGGAGGGGAGATCTCGAAGATCTAAACAGATGGTGGAGAGTCCTCGAGGAGAAACGTTGAAACCCTGAAAGTCGTTGGATAAGGTGGAGCTGCGAGGAGGTTAGCAACGAGGAATTCTTGACGTCCAAATCTTAGGAGGAATAGTGACCATCAATCTCAGATAGATATAAACCATTGGTCCATTTTGCGATTTTGGGTACCGCAAGTTGGAAGGACAGAGGTCCTTGTCTCCCAAAACCTCGAATCGCAAAATTGTGAACTCACGATTCAACCTAAACTGTCAATCATAGGAAGATATGGACCATTGGTCCATTTTGTGATTTCAGGCACTAAAAGTTGGAAGGAAAGAGGTCCTTGTCTCCCGAAACCCCAAATCATAAAATAATGAAATAGCGAGGTTGAACGTGGACCATATATCCCAAGGATTATTGTGAGCCATTGATCGAACACCAAGACATTTCGGCATTTTGGCAACCGGGGATTCCAAGGAGCAGAGATATCCCTTGTAACCTGATTTTGCAAAATGCAAAAACCTGAAGGAATAGGCGCTGGGAAATTTCGGCATTTTGGAAACTGGGGATTCGAAGGAGCAGAGATATCCCTTGTACCCTGATTTCGTGAAACGCAAAAAATTGAAGGAACATGCACTGAGACATTTTGGCATTTTGACAACCGGGGATTCCAAGGAGCAAAGATATCCCTTGTACCTTGATTTCATGAAACGTGAAAACCCGAAGGAAATATATATGTTGAAGATCTGTTGGATTGGATAAGGAACATGGAGAAACACTTCGACTATGAAGATGTTGATGAGGGGAAGAAGGTGAAGCAGGAAGTCACCAGGATAAAAGGGCATGCAACACTGTGGTGGGACGAACTGCAGGCTGAGAGGAGAAGTAAAGGAAAATAAGGGATCAAGAGTTGGCACAATATGGTAGCCAAACTGAAGGCTAAGTTCATACCCAAAGACTACCAGATCAATTTGTTCAGGAAGCTACAAAACTTGAGATAGAAAGGGATGACACTCAAGGAGTACACCGAGGAGTTCTACTAGCTAAACATCAGAACTGGACAAAGGGAGAGATATGAAGAAAGAGTCGCCAGATATATAAATGTCTTTAGATATGAAATCCAAGATGAGCTTAGCATGATGTTAGTGAGGACTGTGGAAGATGCTTATCAGTTTGCCCTAAAGGTAGAGGAGAAGCTAGCCAGAAAACAAAAACAGTGAGGAAGAGGTAAAGGCTCGGTCCCAAGAAAAAGAAAGGTATTTGACCGTGACAGAGCACATCAGTTTAAAGACGAGGCTGATAAAGCACAAAATCACTCAGAATGAGGAGGAAGTTCACGAGGACAACAAAATGGTGGAAGAAACTCTTCTAGAGGAAGAGGCAGATGAGGAGTAAGGTGTTATAACTGTGAAAATATAGGGCACATGTCTTGGGAATGTCCCAAGAAGAAAAAGGAAGGAGGAGAAGCACACATTTTAGAAGCACGACAAAGAGATGTTGAAGCAGAAGGAGCAGAGGATGGAGCATCCCTGATGTTGAGAAACGTTCTCTTAAAACCAGAGGCAGAAATTGAAAAGCCAGTGCAGAGAAACAATCTTTTCAGGACAACATGCAAGACTAAGGATAAAGTATGCAAGGTGATCATTGGTAGTGGGAGTACGAACAACCTAGTATCCACAGAGATGGTGGAGAAATTGGAGTTGAAGATAACTAAACATCCAAGGCCATACAAAGTCTCATGGCTGCAAAAAGGACACCAGGTAATGATCACTAAATAATGCCCAGTTGAAATTAAAATAGGAGGATATAAAGATGAAATCCCATGTGATGTAATTCCCATGGACGTATGCCACATTTTGTTGGGAAGACCATGGAAGTTTGATAGAATTGTCATTCACGATGGAAGGAATAATACATATACATTGGAGAAGAATGGTAGCATGCATATGTTGCTTCCAATGGAGGAGAAGAGAGCGAAAGAGGAAGCCATCACAAGCATATTTCTCATGAGTGGGAAGGAACTCCTAAAAGAATTCAAGGAAGAACAGGAGATGCAGTTCGCTGTGGTGAGGACGCCCAAAGTCATCCTTACGAGTACATCAATGGATGATTTACCTGAAGAAGTTTAGGAGTTGCTGGATAATTTTGTTGATATAATGGTGGATGAGCTGCCAAACTCATTGCCACCCATCAGGAGTATCAGTCATCATATCGACTTGATACCAAGAGCAAGCCTGCCAAACAAAGAAACATACAGATTAACACCTCGAGAGAATGAGGATGTGAGGAATCAAGTCCAAGAGTTGTTGGATAAGGGTTTAGTCAGAGAAATTTTGAGCCCATGTGCAGTACCAAATGTGTTAATCCCAAAGAAATATGGAGGATGGAGAATGTGCACAGACTCGAGATCCATTAACAAGATCACCATTAGGTAAAGATTTCCTTTACCAAGAATGGATGACTTAACAAATTTCTTAAGTGGAGCAAATTTATTTTCTAAGATAGATTTGAAAAGTGGATATCACCAGATCAGGATGAGAGAAGGTGATGAATGGAAAACATCCTTTAAGACGAATGAAGGTCTGCATGAGTGGTTGGTTATGCCATTTGGATTAACAAATGCCCTGAGCACTTTTATGAGGTTGATGAATGAAATTTTAAAATATTTCATTGGTAAGTTCGTGGTTGTATATCCGGATGATATACTGATTTTTAGCAAGACTAAAGAGGAGCATTTGAGGCACCTAATGCTAGTAATGAGGCGGCTACAAGAGGAGAAGTTGTTGATCAATATGAAGAAGTCCTCTTTTACGAAGACAGAGCTCATTTACTTGGGTTTTGTGATATATTTGAATGAATTGAAGATGGATCCAGAAAAGGTTAAAGCAATCAGGGAATGGTTGTCACCATGGAGCATGTTCGAAGTAAGGAGATTTCATGGTTTAGCAAGTTTCTACAGAAAGTTCATTAGAGACTTCAGTGGAATTTGTGCACCAACGATGGATACAGTGAAGAAGTGGCACAAGCCTTTTAAATGGATAGAGGAGGCTGAAAGGAGCTTCAATATACTGAAGGAGAAGATAACAGAGCGACCAATTCTAATCTTGCCAAATTTTGGGAAGACATTTCAGGTAAGATGTGACGCAAGTGGAGTTGCAATAGGTGCAGTTTTGAGTCAGGATAATAGACCTGTTGCCTATTTCAGTGAGAAGCTGAATGAGACTAAGAGGAAATAATCCACATATGACAAGGCATTCTATGCCATAATTCAAGCATTGAAGAAATGGATGCATTATCTTGTCCCGCAAGAGTTTGTCTTGTACAACGATAACCAAGCTTTACAATTCATAACTTGACAAGAAAAACTGAATCAGGGGCACGCAAAATGGGTTGAATTTATGAAAAATTTTACTTTTTTCATAAAACATATTGTTGGGAATGCTAACAAAGTTGTTGATGCATTAAGCAGGAGATGTTTAATTCTACAAGAATTCCAGGTGGAGACCTTGGGGTTTGAACACCTTAAGGATATGTATTGTGATGATAGAGATTTCAAGGAGGCCTACGAAGCATGTACAAGCCCTGTACTGAGAGATAGAAGTTAGTGGACAAATTATATGGTTCAGGAAGGATTTTTGTTCAGAGGAAATCAATTGTGCATACCATGATGCTCAATGAGGGATAATCTTCTGAAGGAGAAGCATAGTGGAGGATTGGATGGACATTTCGGCCATGATAAATGTTTGCATAGTTGAGTAGTTCATACTATTGGCCAGGTATGAGAACAAAGGTGATAAAGTTTGTGAATAGATGTAGGATCTATCAACATGCAAAGGGGAAAAGACAAAACACTGGATTGTATCAACCATTGCCAATACCAGAGAGGCCTTGGGATGCAAAAAGCATGGATTTCGTGTTGGGATTGCCAAGAACACAAAGGGGATTCGATTCCATATTTGTGGTGGTGGATAGGTTTTCAAAGATGACACATTTTATCCCAAGCCAGAAGACTAATCATGCAACACATGTTGCAAATATGTTTTTCAGAGAAGTTGTGAGACTTCACGGTCTACCCAGGAGCATTGTCTCAGACAGACACACAAAATTTGTTGGTCACTTTTGGAGGACGTTGTGGAAGAAGATTTGGACAGATTTTTCCTTCAGCTCAGCATATTACCCTCTGAGAGATGGGTAGACTGAGGTGGTAAATATAAGTTTGGGAGACTTATTGAGAAGTCTGGTTACTGAACACCATAACCAGTGGGATCAGATTCTACCACAAGCATAATTTTCATACAATGACTCACCAAACAAAAGCATTGGAAGGAGCCCATTCCAAATACTCTATGGAATGCAACCCAGGGGAGTGTCTGAATTCAGGGACTTGGAATAGGGAGAGATCATAAGTGATGGAGCAGAGGATTTTGCTGCTGAAATGCAGAAACTCCATAGTCAGATCAAAGAAAAATTATAGAGTTCTAACCAGAAATACAAGCACAGAGTTGATCGGCATCGCAGGGAACTTCAATTTGAAGTGGGAGATCAAGTTTTAGCACATCTCAGGAAGGAAATGTTCCCTAGGGGAACATATAACAAATTGAAGATGAAGAAGATAGGACCCTGTAAGATCTTGAGGAAGGTTGATGCAAATGCCTATGAGATCAAGCTACCAGATGATGTGGGAATTTCACCCATATTCAATTACTCAGACCTGTATCCTTATAGGAAAGACGACACAGAAGGATCAAAAGAACAAGGAAATATTCAGTGGGAGAAGCAGATGCCTGTGGCAAAGAAGCTATAGATGGAGAAGATTTTGGATTAGAGGATTGGCAAGAAGACTAGGAGGAAGATTTATTTTAAGTATTTGGTTAAATTGAAGGGATGCCCAATAGAAGATGTCAGTTGGGAAAATGAAGCTGCTATCCAAAAATAGGGAAAGTCAGTAGAGGAGCTCATGGATAGGAGTCCATGAATTTTTTTCAAGGGGAGTATGATGTAGGAGCATCGTTGGCAAGCGAATGAAGGCGAGACTAGTCAACATGTGAGAGTTCTTCCATAACTTCAACGTGGGCAGCTATAACTGATTTCAAAATCCGCCTTCACGATTTTAGGTACCGGAAGTTGGAAGGACAGAGGTCCTTGTCTTCCAAAACCCCGAATCATGAAATTGCGATTTGACCTGAACCGTCGATCATAGGCAGATCTAGACCATTGGTCCATTTCATGATTTTGGGTACCGCAAGTTGGAAGGATAGAGGTCCTTGTCTCCCAAAACCCTGAATCGTGAAATAGCGAAATAACGAGGTCGGACGTGGACCGTAGATCCCAGGGATTATTGTGAGCCATTGATCAAATGCCAAGACATTTCGACATTTGGACAACCGGGGATTCCAAGGAGCAAATATATCCCTTGTACCCTGATTTCATGAAACATGAAAACCTGAAGGAATAGGCGCTGGGACATTTCAAAATTTCAAAAACCAGGGATTCCAGGGAGTAGAGATATCCCTTGTACCCTGATTTCACGAAACGCGAAAACCCAAAGGAATAGGCATTGGGACATTTTGGCATTTCGGCAACCATGGATTCCAAGGAGCAGAGAAATCCCTTGTACCCTGATTTCATGAAACATGAAAACCTGAAGGAATAGGCGCTGGGACATTTCGGCATTTCGACAACTGGGGATTCCAAGGAGCAGAGATATCCCTTGTACCCTGATTTTGTGAAATGTGAAAACCTGAAAGAATTGGCGCTGGGAAATTTCGACAACTGGGGATTTGAACGACAAAGGAATGAGACGCTTGACTTGTGAAGTCCCGGTCCACGATATTTTGGCATTTCGAAAACCGGGGATTCGAAGGACAAAGGGACGAGATGCTTGACTTGTGAAGTCTTGGTCCACGATAAGCGCCCTTTTGGCTTAGCGGAAGGTCATGACTCTTGGTCCTGTGCTATGGGAGCTCATGCTTGGCTCTTGGAAAAGCCAACTGAGCATTTGTGGGGGACCTCTTTATTCATTCGAAGGGTTCCAGTTTGGAACCAGAAGAGCCATTTCGACTCTGGAACCAGAAGATCCTGACCTGGAGGTCGCGTAGCCCTTAAGAGGGATAGGGGGTCTGCATCAATAAGTTCTGAAGTGGGCCACTATTTTGACTAAATAAATTGCTTTTTTTTTTTTTATCTCTGAGTACTTCAACTCATAAATATGAATATTCTTTCTCATAAATATTATTGGTAATTCTTCTCCTATAAGATTTCTCTATCTGAGAATGGACACAATAGTTCTTTAGAATAAAAATAATATATAACTAAATCTTTACTAAAATTAGGACTCATCAACATATGTGTTGTGGTGATTGCATGCTTGATTTTTGTGAATTCCTTTTGTATTTCTTGGGTCCATTGAAATTTTTTATCCTTCTTTAACAAAGTGTTTATTGGTTTAACAATCATTGCATAATCTAGGAAAAATCTTCTCCCAAAATTTACCTTGCCAAAAAAGGATTGAAATCTCTTTTTTGATGTTGGTAGATTTAATTCATTAATGGAATTTACTCTTTCATGATCAATATGAATTCCTTCCTTGTTGACTATGTGTCCCAACAATTTCCCTTCAGAGACTGCAAATAAACACTTCTTAGGATTTACGGAAATTCCATATAATATGCACCATTCAAATACTTGTCTTAGGTGGCCAATACATGTTTTTCTCTTATCTTGGAATATGTAGTGATATCATCTTGGAATACGGCCATGAATTTCCCAATTATACATTTGAAGGTATGATCCATGTCCCTATGAAAAGTTTCTCCAATGATTTTCAAATCAAATGGCATACAAACATATGCATATGTCTCCCATGGTGTGATGAAAGCAATTTTCAACCTATGTTCTTCTGCAACAAACACCTGATTATATCCTGAGAAACCATCCAACATGGACATAAGAGTTGAGAAAATAACTTGTTGGAGTAATATTTCCATGTTTGGAAGAGGATAATTATCTTTTATACTTTCTTTCTTTCAATATCCAGAGTCAAAACATAAGCGAATTTATCCACTTTTCTTCCCTACAATAATTGGATTGGAGAGCCACCCTGAACGTCTGATTAGAAAGAATATTCCATCTTTTCTCAATTTCTCAAGTTATATTTTCAACAAGGGCTTCAATTTAGGGTTTATTATTCTCAACTTCTATTTAAATGGTTTGGTCCCTTATTTTAGTGGTATAATATGTTGGGATATTGGTTTATCATAATCTCTTAGATCATTTGAATATATCCATGCAAAAACATAAAAGTATTCTTTAAACAAATAAGAATATTGATAAACTTCTCTTGCTGTGCAATCAATCCCTTGATTCAAATATTTTGGAGAAATTTCAGTTTCGATGTTTATCTTTTGAGTTTGTTGTATCTTTTTTCTAGATCTTCTTCTTTCATACCTTTTGTTTTATCAAATTCTGTAAAAATAGATCCATATTTCACACAACTTTTTGAAATCAATGCAATGCTTTCCTCGGGTTGAACTACATTGAAAAGAAAATAATTCAACTTTTCATCATTTTCAAACACTTGAAGAAATTTTTTGTTAACAAGAAGTGAGGGTCTGAAGATTCTCTTCACTTCAAAAGTATTATTATATTAAAAATCATCTGGATTAAATGATGATGCAACAAGTTCCAATGAGTCTTCTTTTTTATTCCTT
>ML792630.1:109342-143158 GCA_009831015.1 Picea engelmannii
TTGTATGATTTTCAAAGTAGATGGTTCCACTTCAGCGTTAATCTTTTGGCAGACAGACCAAGGCATCACATTAGATGACGCTCCTGAGTCAACCATACAATTATGCACATTTCTGTTGAAAATTTCGAAAGTTAAAAGAAAAGCAGGTACATTTTTGCGAGTACTAGGAGTAATAAGTTGTGGCTTCTTACTCGCATTTTCTAATGCTACTTTATCTACATTATTTACATTATTTACATTATTTACAGGAGCTACAAGAAGGCTTCCTTTATCTTGAGTATCAGGATTATTTTTAGTGGAAGTCTTCTGAGGGACTTTGCTTTGTACAACCTTGTTACCACTTGAATTACCATTCTTTCCATTCTTTGAAATATTTTGCAACATCTTTTGTAACAAAAATGGAAACTTCAACAACTCATAAATAGAAATGTTAGCCCTTAACTTTTTAAGATCTTCAACAACATCATAATCTAAGTTGGGGTTCACATTACTCTGTTTAGTCTCAGCTGATTTAGAAGGCTTTGGAGGCGAAGTTGTAGTATTTTCGGTAGAAGGCTTGTTTGATGTCTTACTCCTAGTGTTATAAGGGTGAACAGTCTCGAAGTTAGCTTGAAAGAGGCCATCCGAGAAGTGTCCAAAGATGTTTGGAGAAGACTCTTCTTCTTGAACCGTTTCTTGTTCAACTACTTCCTGAGGGATATCAGGGGGTATGAAGTTATCTTGGGCTTCTAGAATTGTTTGAAGATCACATTGCAAACTTTCTAGGTTAAGGCCCTCGGTGGTTGGACTAGGTCGGTTGGTAGGAAAAGGTTTCCAGAAAGGAGGTTTGTAGGGTCCTTTACTTGAGGAAGCTTCTTCAGTTGACCTTTTTAAGTCTGTAAATTGATTTGATAGTTTCTGAACAACTTTAGTTAAATTTTCTAAATCAGAGTTTTCAGGTTGTGTTTTACTTTGAGTGGGTCTGGAGAGAATTTCAATCTTCTTTTTGGGAGCAGAATTAGTTTCAGTTTCGTTGCTAGAAGAGTCCTTAAGACTAAGTATGTCTTTTTCAATCTGGCTAGCCTCCTCAAAGGCTTCTAACAACGTGGCCTTTTTAGATCATTTAACCCAAATAGCTATACTTTGATGTAAAGCTTTAGTGTAGTAAGCTATTATAAGACTTTCAGCAGGCATAGAATCTGCAGGGATTCGATTTTTAAGTGTTAAGAATCTTTGATTAAAGTCTTTAACTTTTTCTTTCGGGTTCATTCTTAAGCTAGAAAGATCCATGACCAGGACTTTCGGAGGTTTACCATCTCCAAATTTTTCCAAAAAGCATGACTCAAACTTTTCCCAAGACACGATGGTGTGTGGTTGTTGGGCAAAGTAACATGTGGATGCATTACCCTCGAAAGTGTAAGGGAACAACCTACAGACAACGTCTTCATGTTCAACATTGCGGAGTCTAATGGCTAACATAAATTTTTTGATATGATCTTCGACTATCTGTTTCGAATCAGGATCAAACTTGGGAAGCCATTTCTCTGGGTGCTTAGGTAAAGGGTGATGGGCTCCAAGTACAGCTACAACATCCTGGTCCAACCAGGGTCTAGCAGGGTTGTTCTGATTTGCCATTGGGGTAGTGGGTGTGGAAGGTTGAGAAGGTCAATTGCCTTCATCTGAAGAGGAATCTCCTCCAGAAGAGGAAGGAGATGAGGGAGGTGGTGAAGGAGGTATCCCAGATCCTCCTGCAGTAGGATTTGTGATTGGATCTGTAGGATTCACAGTGAGGTTAATGTCACCTAATTGTTCTCTGATATTAGAGAAGTCTAAAGGTTGACCCCATGGACGGTTTGGTTGCCTAAGACGAGCTAAGGCACTATGTGTTTTAATAAGAGACTGACGGATAATCTCTTGTGTGTCACCACCTGTAGGATTAGGGGTTGCTGGCTCAACTGTGATCTGAGGATCGTCGGTTGAAGTAGTTGTTGTTTGAAGGGGAATATTATCTTGTGAATGGATTCTAGTCACTATAGGTGAGTGATTAGGGGGTGGAGGAGTCTTGCGACTACCTCATGCCATTAATTAAGTTCAGGCCCTCCTTCTAGCGTCATTTGTTGACGGGCGAAATCGATCGTCCGTCAACTGAGAGAGTGGAACCGATCCAGGGTTGTCTAATAACCCAAGCCGTTTGGAATGAACCACCATAACGGGTTTAGCGGCTCCGTTAGCCAATCTAAGGTCCTAGGAAAACCAAAGAGAAAACTAATCTAAACTAACTAATCTAACTAAAACAAATAAAACAAACCAAACTAACATAAAACTAAATAAAACTAACTAAACTAACTAACAATAAATAAAACAAACTAATCTAACTAATCTAATTAAAACTAACTATTAAACAAACTAACTAATCTACTATTTCTATATATACAAACTACTAACTAATACTATACTAACTCTAACTACTAACTGAAATATAACTTATTCACAAATATACAATATCTACAAAATACAGATTTAAATAAAACCTGGAAAACTCATTTTCTTTCTGCCCTAAGACAGAGAAAGATATTTTTGTTGATTTTATGATTTTATGAATAAGAGATAAAACTTACTGAAATTAAACAATCTAATATACTAATTAACTAAAATACTAACAAATATACTAAACAAATAAATGACAAACTGACCTGGAAACGCTCCAGATTTGTCCTGTGTATGATGACTTCGAAGCTGGTCGGAGGAAGGAAACTCACACCGGGTAATCCAAAAGCTTCTCGTAAACGATAGGTTGCACTGCTCTTTGAGTTGTTTACAGGACAAACAAGACATAAAAAATCATAACAATTATATGATTTATAAATTTCTGCAATAAGGGAAACCTGTTATGCAAAAACTTATACTTAATAATTCAACTTATGAAGAAGAGAAATGTGTCATTCACAAACTGAATCAATCAATTACTATGTTTTTTGTATACTTGGAAGAAATCAAATATGGATTATATTGATTAAATTATATCATTTTCAAAAGACTAAGATAGCTAAAGTAGTCATTAACCAAATGCAAATTGATACACATAAACATGAAACAAAATACTGATATTATGAAAAGCTAAAGCTGTAGCAGAATATCAATTCTGTCTCAGTTTGTATTAAAATTCCATATCCTTGTTCTCCCACGAATGAGGATGATATTATTACAAAAAAAAATAAGTATTTATAAGTTTCTCCACAGGGTAAAACCTCCCTGTGGCAGTTATCAAACTGTTTACATAATCTAGGAAGATATTCCTAAGATCAACTAAACTAGGAAACTAAAATGAAACCAAAATATTTCAAATATCCTCTAACTGCTCATCAAATCGAATGCAATTTCAAATTCACCTGTAATGGACCAAAAATAACAAGTTAGAGAGATATTTTATTAACAAAACAATAAAAATTTAATTCTACAGACTTAGCTACAGAATCATCTGATTCTGTAGCTAGTCTAAAATAATATACAGAATCAAAATTGAAATCAAATCAAATCTTTGAATGAGGTTTAATTCAATTGACATCCAATAATTACTTGAGAACGAATCATAAAATGAAAGAATTATACCAACAAGATCCACATCAATTAACCAAGTACAGAGATAACAATACTCTGTTTCAATTATAGTCATGAATCGGGTAAATGAAATCATATGTAACAGAATCGTAATCATTTCTCAATCAAATCGAGTCTATCAGTTATGAAATCGTTTTAATATTCAATTGAAAATTAAACAAATCGCAAACACTTCGTTACAATTGTGAAACGAACAGAAGAATTAATCGAATCAAACAAGATTACGATAAATGTATAGCAAGCGATTTAGATTGTGAACGAAATCAAACCAAAATTGACTCATAACAAAATCGTAACAGGATCAATCAAACAGAGGTTGTTATCGATCGTTTATCATTTCACAGTGAGTAAACAGGATTAATTTTCCTTTACCAAAATTATTCCAATCAAACGAATCACGACTGGGTTTGAACAATTCGTTTTTACACATTCAAAATGAAACCAAAAAGCAATACAAACAAGCGAATTAATCGGCTGAGTGTAGCATATTTGTTGCGAATCATAATCTTTTATGTTTCGGGCGTAGTTGCACAGTTTTAATGAGACCATTGTTTTTATAGAAACAGAGTAGTTATTTCCAAATTTAAATCGGATAGAGTGGTATTCATGATTTGGAAAATCGTATGACAGAGCACATCGTAACAACTACACTCCCAAATTTTTCAAACACATCATACGAATCATACAAGATCAAATCCGAGGGTAATCGTATTCTAAATAAGGTATGGAACTTCCCGAATTGTATTGGAAACACACCATTAATTCGCTTCTTCACTCAGACAGGCTTAGAAAATGCAATCCAAACGAATAACCATAAAAATCTATGAGCAAATCATATATCAAATCGGAACTCTTTCTATTTTAATCAAAACAAAACCATGTATAGGATGATCGTCGAATAATAGAGGTCTTTGAATAAGTGATCAAACTGTTTAAAAGCTGAATTAAAATCATTATAGCAAACTAGATTATTTACAAAACAAAGCAATTGTGAGAACCATACTTGTGTAGCGTTGAGGCTGCTTAATTATGCCAGCTTGGAATTTACAACAGCCATGGCTGATTCCACATTTTTAAACAAGATGGAGCCGATCGTCTTTTGTTTCTTATCTGCCGCTTGTAGCTTGGCCTTTTGACTGGTCAGGGCTGCAATCTAGTCTTCCAGTGACTGAATCTTTGACTGAAGTATTGGAACATCATTATAATATCGCTCTAACCATGAATTGCATTGATCGCAGGGTGATGGAGCAGGAGAGGGTTTGGGCAAATGACCGAGGGTTTCACAAGGCAACTTAATGCCTGTGTAGTTAGGGTCGTCCTTTAGGCAGGGGGGTAGGTTTGACACAAAGTCATATGAGTGTTCGACACACAAACCTTGCGAATAGGGGTATTCACTAGCCAAGAAACGCTCTACTTCCGAATCAGAGTCCTCACTCAACATGATAGGGTTTGGCTCGACAGGGGGTTTTGGCTTGTCCCTTGCCATCCGTGAAATCAAACGAGCATTCTTTTTCCCTTTGGCGTTTGCAGTGAGGTTTTCCTTGGGATTTTTTCCCATAGGCTTAACAGTCTCAACACTCTCAGTCACAGTGTGGGGTAAATCGACAGGAGGGTTGGCCGAGGGTTTAGGTAGAAGGACCTGGTAGGGCACTGGGGGTACAACCTTGACCTCACTCACCACAGGTTTATCAACCTATGTAGGGTACGAATCCTCGAAACCATTCCGAGCAACGAAATTGCTCCAACAATCCCCGTGCAGACTCAAATGACAGACAATGATAAGCTTAACAAGCCCATAATGAAAAAGGCTACTATCAGCCTGGTGTCTTTTGTACTTCTTCGACATTTTAAACATGCTTCTATGAAAATAATAGGGCATATTGAGAGAGTATCCCATAAAAACCATAAGCAAATGCAGGTGGTGGAGGAACACAAACGCGTACCGACCTTCGCAGGTCACAAATTGCTTGATTATCATCAATAAATCATGCCAACATTGTTTGAGCATAGTTACAGGCATACCTCTATCACAGGAGGTGATTTTGCATGACTGGAAGAGTAGTGTGCATGGGACCTCCTCGACTTTGCAATTCTTGGACCATCGTTGTCCAGTGGCAGGCAAACCCATTGCAAGACTGATAAACTGTTCATCAATTTCCAATTGTATATCGCCAACTTTGGCTCGACAGCCATCGAAGGTCATGGCAAACTATCGAACCACGCAAAGGTTAAAAACCCTCGAAATTTTGCACAAAGGTAAGCCATCCACTGCCTGCCAAATCTTGGCAGGCATTATCAAACATCAACAGGGCCTGTTTGCCATTGGGTTCAACTGGCACGACTGGTGCCATGGATTTGAATGCATGGTAAGGGAAGGGTTCAAATTCATCAACACACAGTAACAGAGCTACCCAAGCCAACAACAGTGAATCGATCCAAAAGGGGTAAGCATAAATGCGTTCATGCGAAGGTGGTGGAGTCATTCACTGCCATGCACGATAGTTATGGTAAAGTACAACCGTCGATTTACACATCTGTTCAAACAATCATAGCATAGCTCAAAAACCATATCATTTGGCTAACCAAAGAATCAAATGGTGAGTGTTATGCCAACATGCCAAATCAACTTTAGAGTATAGTTTTAAACCATCGACATTCAACGTGAAACCAACACCAAATGTTAGCCATGCGCCATTGTATAAATGTTTAACCAATGTGCCGAACGAATTCATAATAGTTGAAAAGCCAAAATTTATAAAAAAAGATTAACATAAGGATTATATCATATATATAAACACAATTAATCATAACCCCTATGCAGAATAAAAGATGAGGCAAGTCATAAAAAATAAATCCAAATGCTCAATGTCTTACAAACTCAATAAAATCAAGTTATGCAATCAATATAAAAATGTTCAATGAGCATAGTTTAAAAGTCCTTTCAGCCACATAACGATAAACAAAAGGTAAGTGCAATAGTAAATATCGATAAAAAGATCATGACAGTTCAGATAGTGATCGAAATGTGACCTCGAAAGGAGAAGTTTTCACGCTTATAGTCGTGAAAACTTAATGAAGACAAATTTGCAGATGTCGCAAAAAATAAAAGTGTTGTCTATTTGAAAAATGTGACGAAAAACTTGATGTTTGCAAGACACAGGTGTAGGCAGCTTATAGACGATAAGAAAAAGTGAGTTGGCTGCCAACAATATGGAATCTCAAGGCATATCTAGAGTAGGTTGAGGTGTGTCTAGCTGTTATTTCTTGATGGCGGACTTGACAATGCCATAGGAAGTGTAGGATATGACACACTTGTGGACATATTTTCAAATCTTTGGACAATAAAAATGAATTGTTATTACTACCACTATTTTTTCTACACCAAAATGTTATGCTACCTGACTCCAATGAGATTACCATATCATATTTGCATGCCAACTTGAAGGAACAAAAACATGGCTCAAATGGCATAAAAATCCATCCTGGATATGAAAGTATGGAACTATTTATCCTGCACTTAATGTTTGGTAGGAAAGAACAAAGTGAGGGCTATTATTGTATAAATGTGGCCACTTATACATCTCATTCATGCGGTAGTTAAGAACTATGGTTAGCGTCCCATCTAAGGGTCGATTGAGAAAATATATGACATCCTTAGTGATTCCCTTATTATACTTGATGTTCAAGTGGAATTGTTGCAGGCATGTGGACCACTTCTGATGGAGTTCATTATGTATTGTTCCTTGTGTTTGCATGAATTGTAGAGGCTTGTGATCAATGTGGGTGATTGTTTCCTTTTCCTGAATGTAATGCTTCCACTATCAAAATGCCTTCACAATGGAGTGCATCTCTTTGTCGTAGGTGTGATATATGCGAACTACATAAGATAGTGTTTTAGTTTGATAGTATACCCGATTCCCATATTAAGTGAGGACTGCAGCGATAGAGTAATATGAAGCATCTATCTCAATATCCAATGGTTGTTGCAAGACCAGAAGAATAAGGATTGGTGCTGAGTAGAGGTGGAATTTCAAATCCTTGAATGATTTCTGTTGGGACACATCTCACAAACACTTGGCCTTCTAATCCATGAGAATTTCTCCTCTTAACCTAAACTTGTTGATTATACCTAGGGGGTATTTTGATTTTCTATGGGAATATGTTCCCTATGCTTGAATTAATGTAATTTCTATGTTATAGAAGTCTTGTAAAGATGAGGGTTTGTTGAGTTCATATTATTGAATGTAATTAAATCTACCTTATTAAGCAGATCTCTAGATATTGTGAAAGTTAGAGAGATCCTAGGAGTTGTTGTTGAGAGTATTGTGGATCTAGAGGATCCTAAGGATTTTCTAGTTGAAGAAATTATGGAACTAAATCAATTGTGGGTTTAGAAGAGTTTTTAATTAAATTGTAAGCCTTTGAACATGTATGGGTGGCCAATTGGATAGATAATTATGACAGAGTGTGAGAGTGTGAAAGGCCATTAGAGGAGAGAGACCTTATGTAAATAATATGTAAAGTATGTGTACAACAGATTAATGGAATCACTCTATTTTGAATCTTACATGGAACTGGTGTATTAGATCTGTGTTAATTATGTGTGAAGAATGGTGGAAGTTCGAACTAGACTTTATAAATTTTAGGTACAAGTATCAAGTGGAAGGCTTATGTATGGATCATGATACATTGTTGATCACGACAGGATAAAAAATGATCCTTTGAATCGTAGTGAGATTGATGCTCTAAAATCGATAATGAGTCAGTTGAGGTTGAATTTTGTAGAGTCATGGAGAAACAAAGTTGGATTCAATTTGGTTGGTAGGCAGGTCAAGAAACCAACAAAATAAACCCTTTGCAAGTGACAATAAATATGGATCATCGTATTGAGATCGATATTCAATAATGATCGCCTATTATGCACCTATACTTTCCATTCTTATGTTATAAACAAACATACAATATTAGATCTCAAGTCGAGATCTATCCAGATTGATGATTCATGCATGTCTTTCAATCAAATTTTGATTTGAAGAGTCTTAAAGCCTTTCTTAATTGGTGTATTGGAGTAGAGAATTTGAAATTACTCTGATAGAAATAAGTTTGTTTGATGGTGCATATCATCCGATGAAAGAAGATCGATGATAGGGAGAGACCCAGGTTTGGAGCCAGAATCAAAGGTGGTAAGGGTATTTTGGAGTAAGGATATCATAATTTAAGTTATGGAGGTCCAATGAATTATGATGATCATTCAGAGAGGTGTAAAGATCAATGAAAAATATTAATTCAAAGTGACCCAGATTGATAGATCTAGAGAAGGCGTGTGGTAATGTCTTTCAGCACTGGATGATTCTAACTTGTTAAACCAATGGCTCAGATTGAAGAAGAGGGACCCTAAAAGACAGTCCATATCTCTTCAGAGAAACTTTGGATTGATGCTATAAAGGTGACATGTGGCGACAAATGATTGGTGCTAAAAGAAGTGACATCAGAGTCTAAAGCCTGAAGGATCTCAGATAGAGAAACACCGATAAATGCATGAGATATATTCAGAGTAGAGAAGATCAATGGTCACTAGAGCGATATGTGGAAGTTGATAGAGACTAATACATGGCATCAGTGAATGAGAAGTGGAGACATGGTAGAGAGGTGACAAATGAAAAGTTGATGTGTGGTATTTAGATTCGTGAGTGATAATTTGACACATGACATCCATGTGTAAGTCCCTTTGACGAAGGATTGACATAGTGGAAGTGAAGGTAGGATATTTTGGACCATATATATTATGACAGATCAATGGTGGAGAAGCTTATAGATATAAGAGTCAAAAAGGAAAGTTTAAACCTGTTGGAATGGGAGTTTCAGAGTGTTGAAGCTAGAGGGAGTCTGATAGAGAATTATGATACAATGGGTAGTGGAAGTTAATCCAGAGCATTCATCGAGATGTGACTAGGAGATATATCTATCATCCATTGGAGTATCCATTTCAATTTTTTTTCGAGCACCGCAATGAAAAGGTATCAAAAGAGAGGAATTAGGAATATTCCTTTGTTGCATTGATTGACATGTAGAGATATAAACCACATGATCATGATAGGTTGACGACAAGGATTGGAAGATAGAATAATGCAAGGAGAGATATAGATCCTTCATCCTGTGACGATCGAGGGTGGGAGGTGAAAGTTCACACGGTATAGAAAAATTTAAGACGATGGTGTTAATCCAAGGACATAACAATGGTCACATTAAGAAAGCTCTTGAGAAGTAGGTACTTAAGAGTATAAGTAGTGAGAGTATAGATTGTGGTCATAGTTATTGGTCACGAGAATAGAAGCACTGAGAACAAGTGCTAAGACAAAAAACACTTAAGTGGATAGGTCGTGGTCACAACCATTGGTCACGTAGATTTGGGAAAGAAGTTAGAGCCCATATTTAGGAACTAATGGTCTAGGGTGAAACAAGAGGATTTATAACTTTGTTCAAGGGGTTTGGGCCCAAATTTAGGATTGAAAGGAAGCTAGAGTTCTATATCTAAGCATAATTTTAATTAGGAATTATGCACTTGTGTGGAAGAGAGGTCGGGAGATCATCATTTTTGGTATCAGAGTGGGAAATTTAATTTTCTTGTCTAGTGCAAATATGCAACATAAGATTGCATCGAATAGAGGATTGATTTGATCCAGAGGGAACATGTATAGAGGAGTATATCAGAAACTGCAGAGGCATCCAATCAAGTGTAGTGAATGATCCGAAAAATTCTTAGATTCCTATTAATATTAAATACATAATAACATCTACTTGATCTTCGAAATGAAAATGATCACTTGATTGTTTTGCAATTTACATGTGAAAAACTTGTCTATCCAAATGCACTTTAATAATAAACAACTTGCAATATAAATAAGAATAAATAGAACAACAATATTAAAATCACATACACAAGTTTGATAAAGGAGTTCACCGAATTTGGGTTGTACGTCTCCAGGTCTGCTTCCAATAGAGGCCTCTTTATTAATGCTCAAATGCTTGTGTTTTACAATGATATTTTTCTGCATTGCTCAAACTCAGAAACATAGTACACCTTTGAATTCCTTGTGAAATTTCGATAAAAATGAGTATAAAGTTCATAAAAATTCCATGTTGGAACCCCATGGAACACATTGTGGTGAAACCTCTAAGTCTATTCACCCTTGGGTATGAAATTTTAGACCATAGTTTTCATAATCATGTGTCCTTGTCTTGGTCCATGCGCCCATTAAATAGGGCATGACCCTTAACCTCCATTTGAAACTTGTGGTTGGCATTAAATCTTTGGTTAGGTAGGTTCCCAACAAACCCATACCCGTAGTGGAATTTATTGGGTCATTTGCATATTATATAGTGGGTCACAAGTTCAAACCCCACTAACCACACTATATATATATATTTTTCATTGTATTGTTGGTTGGAGATATGAATATGCCCCCACGAATATATATTATGTAGTTAGAATATAGTTTGAACACCCCATGAAATGTGGACGCGGTTACATGGAACTTCCAAACAAACCATGGGTCGAGGTCTTGATCCCTTAGCCCTTTTTTCTGCCAATTAAAACCTTTACCAAACTTAAAGTAAACCTCTAGCACTTATGGTTAAGTAACATTGGTGTGGTGTATTGGCAACGACGGTTTGTATAAGGTTATAGGAGGCCACGGGTTCGACCCCTGTCGACTCCTATAATTTTTATAACCACTAAGCATTAATGGCCAGTGGGAGGTTTCCATGTGGTAGCCTCTCATTTTTCTATCTCCGACACTTTCCAATACATGATTGGTCTTCTTGGACTGCCAAGTCACTTTGTGAACTGGACATGGCATGTCACTTTCCTGCCACATGTCACTTATGTCAACATTGTACAGCTTGTTTGGTCATGCCAAGTGTCACCCTTATAGTGGTGACACATGTCACCTTTGACACTTTGATTTTTTCCTTTTTTCCTTTGTTGACTCGAACTTTGACCATCCAGATTGTTTGCATACGAACTCTGTTTGAGGCGATTTTTATGTCATTGGAAAGATATCGTCGAGCTATATGTATTGATGGAATTTTAGAGATAATTTCAGAAGTTTGAATTTTGATAATTTTTTAATCCTTATGGACCTTTGTGAGCATTTTGAATCCTCCTAGATGTTTGTCAGCATTCCCAGATCCTCGTGGATCATTCCTCCCCATTGGAAGCCTTTTGGACCACCAAACATTTTGATTGCTTAGCAACTAATTGAACATAAATCTCCCTCACCATCCTGATATTGATCCACTTTATTTTGCTCGGTTTTACTCCTTTAAGGCCAACTTGAATATATTCCACATCACCTTGTTGTGAAGTCCTGATCCTTCTATTGAGAATAACATATTCCCATAGCTCGTCTAAATACTCTGGAGAAAAATCATCAACTACTAGAAATATAATACTTTCATCTTCATCAATAATTATAGGAGGTTCATAAAGCTTCAAATTCTAAACATTTACCACTAAACACATTTGCATGTAAGCTAATAGATCTAAACGAAAAGCATTAGTACCAATTGTAAAAACCATCTATAAATAAACATTAAAGAGTCAGTAATATTAAACACACATATATACAAATGATATTCAAACATAACTCGTAATTACAAGCAATTATATAATTTTTTTTTTTAAGATTAGGCAAACATCGCATTCATTTATAATAAATTTAATATTTTTTTAATACGCAATTTACATCCCAAGGATCCAACAATTCACTAACTTCCTTTATAGACTTAAGGCTCAAATTAATTAGAAGGAATGTTTTCACTTTTTCTTTGAACAAAATAACTAAATACAATTTATAACATGTAATTAAGTAATATATTTCACGTGAGCATAAAAAAATTCAATATTCAAGAAATAAAAGATGTTCTAATGCTAAGTCCTAAAGAATTTATTTAACATAACAAGAGGTGTACATAGATTCTCGTCTTTCTACTACCTTATCTAACGTTGCTCTTCTTACTCATCATTTTAATTATATCAATTGCAAGTAGTAAGTTATATTAGAAAAGAATCATTAAATCAAAGAATCATTAAATCCAATTTATGATACCTTTTCCTTTGCTTCCTATCTCATTAAATATAAAATTCATACATAAAAATACTCATATAAAATCATGGTTATAGATCATAAAATCAATTAGAATCCTAAAATAAAATCATAAAATCCAAATCTTTCATTATGCACTTAATTTATAATAATATGTAATATGACTATAATTATATATATAGGATTTTTTTTTTTTCATCCTAACGATTACAACCTTACTATCTTTTGTGAAGGTGGAGTAGTTAAGTTTGTGTTCTTTTATGAGTCATAGTAATCCTTATAATAAAACGAAGGTTTCCTTAGTTTGACAATTTCCTAATGTCCGATGTGGAGTAATGCAATCAATAAATTAATTCACGAAACAATAGTATTTTAAAATTGTTTGTATAAATACAACGTTTTCTTTCCTTTAAACATTGATTATGTTTAATTCTATTGGGTTTTATGATAGAGTGGAATATATGTTGGAAAAAGCATAACTAGTAATATGCATGACCAAAATAAGTTTAGATTCTCACAAAAAACTTTAATGGGAACAAATTATCTCTGTATATATAGGGTTTACTAGTGGACAATTTGATAATTAAATATGGAAAAAAAATTATGCAGATTTATATCTAACTTTATACCTATAGAATCGTGTTGGGTCTAAAAGGATAAGTGTAGGTTCGGCCTCCTTAAACAATAATCTGTACACCCAAAGTCTAAGCGTAGGCCCACAACTTGTTTGATGAAGTATCCAATAAAGCCAACATAATCTACAAAGAAAACAAGAGTTGTTGCATTGAGGGTTAGAACTTCGATAGAGAATAGTTAGAGAGGAAAATGCATAAGAAAAATTTCTAGAGATTAAACGTTTATTGCATTGTCTCTTCAATTACATAAATAGGGTTTCTTATTTTTAAAAACAAGAGACGGAATTAAAGGCACATGGAGAGCCTGCTCAAAGATCTGATGTTAACTGTAGTGCTTCATTTTTACTCTTAGTTAATAGAGTTGAGTAATAACTATATGTTTCATTGTTGCTCGTATCGAACCATTTTTGTTGTTATTCGTATTGAACCATTTTTTCTATGTATTAAAAGTTTGGGAGTGTGATTTGGCAGCAAATGGCTCTGCAAGGTCGACTTGTTAATTTTTTCAATAATTCACATAACTGATAAATCGAGAGATAGCTATTTAGTTATAATGCTTGACTAGATTTTCAGATTTATCTTCAGATTTTAGGCTAGTTAAATGAATAGACACTGTCGTTTGTTTTTTTGTTTTTTTAAAAGATGACTGGAATATAAATTACGCATCCATTGGGCTATGGGGTCTGTATTATAAAACTCAAGATCAAAGAACAACTTTTTAAAGGATACTTTCACAAGGCAAGATAATGAAAGCTACTAGACTCTTTAGGAATAAAAAGATGGATAGCAGAAAGATGAGATAAACACTAAGAATAAAGAAGCATTTAAGAATTTGTTTATCGTATTGTTAGAAGACAAACAGTAAGATCTTTTAAAAGTCATAAACAAAGTATATGAAATAATTTCTACAAATTGACTCCTTCTAAATGATCAGAGAAGAAAATATATGTGATCACTAAGACAAAAAAACCTCTAACAATGAAAAGAACACATCACCAATAGTTAACACGCATGAATCCTGTGAAAATCTCTCTTTATTACTGGTAGATCCCTTAATAAAAATTTACAGTGCTTCAGCGTGCTTGGGCGTGATATCAACCCTCAATACTTCGAAGCTTGGAGTATTTATAATCAAAAGTTACAACGATCCTGTCATAAATGATGAGGTCGTGAAAGATGTTAAATCTAACCAACTAAGTAATGAAATATAAAAATATAGCAACTGTTGATGATGTGTCGAAACTTCATGCTGATTTTTCTGGGACAACCGTTGGTGAGTCATTCACATGAATTTGGATACTGTGCATGATGACTTAGATGATGCACATCATCTATCATTCGATTAAGTTGCACAACTCCTCCCACCTTTGCTGACTGGGTGTGGTGACTATGATCATTCTTCGGTAGATCTCATCCACTTCTGTATACTTGGAAAATGTCGGCTTTACAGTAAAAATATACTTGATCTCATGTTGTATGCTGGGTTCTAGCTGCAAAGTCTCTAAGAACGCCTTGCCTGTAATATTGACCTGTATTCGTGAGAACTTGGAACTGTCCTTCGCCACCATGGAAATCTTCTGGTTGTAGTCAGATAAGGTCATTAGCTTATCGTTCAAAACCAACCAACCGGGAAAACCTCTCTTTTGCAAGGCATCAATTTTGCTGAAAAATTTCTGAACTCCGACATCCATGTTCTGGAATTTCTCCTCTAGCTGCAGCATCAACCCCCTTTTGGTCAGAATTCTCTTAACTTCGAGGATGGTTTCGGTCCTATCTTCGATTTGTAGGTCTTCTATCTCTTCTCTGGTCTTTGAATTTAGAAATTGAATGATTTCGTTTGCTTCAGTGGGCATGTCCCCCAACTCTATTTTTATCTTATCAATGGCCTCTCTGCTCCTCAACACTAGTTCATTTTGTTTGAACATGATTTGCACCATAGGCCAATCGCCTTTATGGACTCAGAGATATCCATCCAAATATTCTTCTTAGCTTCGACAAGTGTTTTTCCCGCCACTGTTTTCTTTTTCATCTGTTGTAGTTCTTGTTTGAGTTTTTCTGTTGTTTTCTTTTCGATTTGGAAACTCGTCTGGTAAGATATCTTGAGCTACTAAAGACTTTCAACCTCCCTTTTCAGTATGTTGATTTCCGTTGCCTGTAAGTTCATTTCCTCCATGGACTTTGATAGTTATACTCTCTTTTCTAGAGCTGACAGTGGGGCATCTTATGGAATTTTTTTTGTGGAGGTTGCTACTATAGTTGTGGTACTAACTCCTGCAAGTGGAACCACACACAATGGAACTACTTCCATGGGTATTGATTGTTCTTTCTCTTTCACCAGTTGTTCCAGCTCTACTTCCATTTCTTTTAATTGCGTGTTCTGTTCCATGATCAGCTTGAGAATTTCATCATTTTCACCTTCCATTTTAGCTATCTCCTTTGCCTGTGAGTCTTCTGTAGGTGGCAGTTTCAATTGCTTTCTCAGGGATGCTATGTCATCATTCTTCTTCTTGACCATATCCTCCATCGCTTTCACATTTGATGGGTCATATCCAATCTTGAGCACCAACTCTTCCAAAGATTTAATTTTGTTGTCCTTAGCGAAGGATGATATATTCTCCAACTTCAATTGTGTCTAAACATTGTTCAGAGAAACTTGTAATTTAGCAGAAGTAGTAGAAACATTTTCCAAAGTGTAGAATACCATTTCCCCAGTCTGTCGATGTAGGTCCATTTTACCAGCTGGGTGTACATCTTTAGTGTTGAATTCAAAAGTTTCTCTCTTGTAATCAGTGATCACCTTAGGGTCAGGCACTTGTGCTTGTAAAAAATACATATGCATCCTGCCTTTCTCAGTATCAAATGCAGACAAAGTATGTGTTGTGTCGTGGACGTTTTCTTCAAGCACTGAGCATAGGTGTTGCTTGTCAACATCTAATTCTTTTTTTTTATCATATCATATTTCTCGAAAACACTCAATTTTGCACCTCCTTGACTTGGCAGATTGACCAGTGAAATATTAGTATGCTTCTTGGATGAAGAAGTAGACATCATCTGTTGATTGCTTGTGATAAGAGGTGATTCATCATCCGTCGTAGCTATGATGGGCGATGTTTCCTTTTCACCAGTTGTCTCAGCCGTATGACTGGATTTCTGCTTTTTGGTGTATATCTGAAACTCCTCAGCTGAGACTTCGGTGACAGGAGAAGAAGTATTGTTTCTGGGTCTTTTCTCTTTAGGTATATACGATGTACTTGTTTGAGAGATAATAATTTGAGGAGACTGCCACTCTACCTCTTCCAGAGTGTTCAACTTCCACTCCGTTTGATTCCCAAATTTCTCTATCTCTAGCTTGGGTGCATGAACATACGGGATATTTTTCATCTTCACTCTCATCTCTCTAATGGTTCCCCATGGATTATAGTGCCACATGAAGCTTGTGTCAAACTTTATCTACCTCTTCCCTGACAGCTCGACTATTGTAGATAAAGGACGCTATCTGTCCCTTGATCATCAACTATTGTTTCTTCTTCAGAGACACAAAATGCATGTCATCTGAATTTATCATCTGTCTTATATACTCAAGAGCAAATATCCTCACCGACAAATACTTAGGCAGCTTAAATGGAGCTAGCTCGCACCCGTATACTCTAATTTATGTGTAGTTCTAATATAGGTACGGATCTCTCATTTTTGCAAGGTCTGAGAGGTGTAAAATTCTCTGGATCTCTTCATTTATCCTGGGCTCCTGCCTACCACTGAGCATGCTCACCACAGGATGGTAGAACTGCTTAATGAACTGTTTGAAGATGAACTTTGTCGAGTTCCTTCTGATCAATGAGGTCCAAGATGTTACTACCCATGGTTTGTCATCTTTGTCCATTTTCTGCATCGAGAAGGAGAACCTTTATGCCTGAAAGAAGATGAACATGTAAGCCAGTATTGAGGAATACCGAAACATACCCTCTGTGGTGAATCTTGAAAGTTGATCGTGGATGTTCTCTACTAGGAAAGTGTTGTAGTCAAACTGGATGGTAGCTTTTTACTCAGCTGAGAAAATGGATAGGAAACCCAATATAGGTTTGTCTACCCATTCATCCAAAAAATAGCCAAGTAAAGAACAGAGTGATGAAATCACTTGGTTTCCCCTTTCTGAGAATAGGGAATAAGGGTATGGGGGGTTTGTCTTGGGGATATGGGCATCCCGAGGGAGGAAAAGATAAAAAAATTGGGATCTTTTGAGAAAAGACAGGTTTTGGTACAACTCTGTTAGGATTTCAAGGTTGAAAGGGGAGGCAGATTCGACTCTAGATATCTGTAGCATTTGATCAATGGCGTCTAGCATGACAGAGAAAAGAGTTTCTCCATACAATGAAACTATGGTTCTCTGGTCAGGGAGGTAATGAGCTTGACATTTTAGAGCGAACTCAGGGAAGTGGTGGACTTGGGGAAAAAGATAAAGAGGAAGATGGACTCCGAGAGCCCGATTTCATTGCTTTGGTCTATCAATGTGTCCTTAAACCATGATTGTAAAACCGTGAAATCAAATTCACACTTTGTATCTGAGATTAAGTAATCCTTTTCAGCAAATGGGATCCTGTCGAGGTCGATAGGAGGTGGGAGGAACGGATTTTCCTCGGTTTTTGCTCTTTTAGACTTTGGCACCATTACTGTGAAATACTTGCAATTTAAACACAAAACGTTAGTGGGTAATGGTTGTGGTTGGATAAAAAACTTGATCAGTGAAGTGAAAAGAATTTGTCTAGTGTGTAGAGAAAATGAGCGGTGTGAAAATTTCGGAAATGGGGATAGTTTTGAGTGAATGGGTATCCGTTTGAGCACAAGTGACAGGTCCACATGCTAATAGATATGTTAGCCTATACTAAATGGCCAACGAGTCTTTTGACATGTGATATGGTAGGTAAAGGATGGATGACGAGTACGACAGGGTGACGTGGGGGACGCTGATTGGGGGAAAAGTAAGTGTGAGGTGACTTGTAAAGGGTGACCAGAGGGAGTGAGCTGAGATATTTATGAGATGAGACATGTAGGGGAGGTAATAGGGTGTGATGTCACTAAGCAACAAAGGTATGTCATAAGGGTGGTAAATGGTAAATGGTTTTGGAGTGGGGCAATTCTAGTGCAATAGATTCCTACCACATTAGAGCAGGGAGCCCGCCAGAAAACCATTTCATTACGGACCCCCCCCCCCCACCGTTAAAGGAAAAATGATCAGGGGGGGGTTGGAATTTTATCTCAGCCATAGATCTGGGAACCAACACCTCAATCGTTCAGATGTGCATTCTTGTTACTCATCACTCTGGAACCCTGCCCCCACCGTTAAAGGAAGAACAATCGAGGGGGTCCGAAAAAACTTGTTGACCGTAGATCTAAACGTCGATGTTTCAGTCGTTCATCTGTGCACTCTCTTTAATCTGCCAGCGTAAAATCATATTTGTAGTGGAGACTTATGCTTGTGCGTTTTTGTGGGCTTTCTCATCTTTCCCTGCTTTTGTCGCCATGGGGGTCAGGCAACATACTTTCAAACTTCAAAGATATGAATAAACATTGGTCATCATGCATGTTTTATTGAAATCAAGCCAACTAACCTATGCTCTAACCTAAGTTATAACCTACTTCGCTATGACATTTAGCCCAGATTAAACTATTGGACTAAGAAATTACTCTACCTTAGGGTTATTTGACCAAGATTAGGCAGTTTGGTCAAATTTATTCACTAGCTAGCCTATCTACTTGGCCAAGATTAAACAGTTTAGCCAAGATTATTCATTAATCCTATCAACATCAATTTAAAAGGACTTGGCCATGCTTAGAATGTATGGATCAAGCCACTGTTATTGCATGGGGCTTTATTTAATTTCTTTTATGCCCTCTTTTATTCTTTTCTCATTTTCTTTTTCAGAATGCAGTAATATCTGCAAGTCAAAAACACTAAAAGGACAAAAATACAATAAAAAATTGATCCTATAAATTATAGGGTTATAACAGTGGCTCCACCTGGGGATGGTATCCTCCTTGTGATATGCCAAGAATCCTGCTTCTTGTGGCATTGGAAAATTTCTTCTAGAGCATCTTCCGTTATCTGACTTGCTTTATTTCATAAATTTTGATGACATTTTCAGTGTCTTAGGGCCTTCTCCATGGGCTAGTAAACACCTGAACAAAAACACCTACACCTAAAAGACTTGTAAAAGAAATGATATATACAAAGGAATGGAATGTTGATCTCTTTACTGAGGTGGAAAGTAATTATTCAACATCCTGCCATTTATGGGTCCCCTTGGCAGGTCTGATCCATCACTATTAGCAAGTAGAAAATCATTATTTCCTCTGAAGGCCTGAATGGTGTAAGGAACCTTCCACAAGCTATCGAACTTTCCATGTTTACCTTTATCTTCATTTCTGGAGTCCCACCTCAAAACTAGATCACCTAATTCAAAGTTATCCTCTTTGGTTCTCTTCTCATAAATCTTTTTAATATTTTCTTGGATCACTTGAGTTTTTTTGTAAACTTCTTCTCTGGATTGCATTAGGTGGATCATTTGATTTATTCCTCGTTGGACCTCATTTGGTTCTTCTTGTGTTTCTTGCAATAGTTTCATGACCAGAACTCCTAATGAAAGGGGAAAAAATGCCTCAATGCTATACACCAACTGGTATGGAGACATACCAATTGATCTTTTGGTGCTAATTCTGTCAGCCCAAAGTGCGAAAACCAACTTATTATGCCATGATTTTTTGTTTTCCTGTAGTGTATTTCTGAGGATGTTCACCAGAATTTTGTTAGAAGACTTAGCTAGCCCATTTCCTTGTGGATAATAAGTCGTCGAATATCCCAAAGTAATATGATATTGATTACAAAACTCTATGATCCTTTTGGATCTGAAAGTCACTGCATTGTCAGGTATAATTTTTCTGGGGCATCCAAAATGAGACAAAATGTTAGTTTCTTGAAACTTGATGATGACACAGTCAGTATCTTGCCTGGATGGTACAACCTTGATCCACTTGGTGAAGTAGTCTGTGGCCATGATGATCCATTTATGTTGGCCCGAAGAGGGAGGATGTACTTCACCAATGAAGTCTATCCCCCACTGTTGGAAAGGAGATTCAACAAAGATGGGTTTCATTGGGAGGGGCAGAAGCTTCATTTTACCTTCAAAATTATGACATTGGTGGCAAGAAGTAACCTTCTGATGAATGCCAACAAACATAATAGGCCAGTAAAATCCAGCTCTCAGAATCTTGTTCATTGTGGGCTTCCAGCTCAGGTGCCCACCACAGTCTCCTGCATGAAAATCTTGAAGAACTTTGTCAGCTTCATCTTTTAACAAGAAATTAAGCAAGATAACACCAGGATATTTCCAATAGAGATTGCCTTCCAAAATACAAAATTTCAACACTTTCAATTTAATAAATCTAGCTTTGGTCTTAGTCAAACCTGGAGGAGCCTGTAAATTTTGGAGTACAAAAATGAGGTCTGCGTACCAAGGGGAATTTAAGAATGCCTCTTCTATGTTTGGAGTCGCCTACTCTTCTGGTCTGTCTATATCATCCAAAAAGTTAATATCTAAAGCATGAAAATTAGACTTAGCCATCAGTTTGGCCAAACCCTGTCCTTTGATCAGTTTAGTAGGTTTTGTTTCAATGTCGTATTCCAGAATGACTGCAATCCATTTTCCTCTTCTGCCATCTGGATTATCCTGGTTCAGAATATCTTTGACCACTCTGTTTTGGGACGTATGCAATTGTATGAGAGTGGAGAATATAGACCCTAAAATATTTTATAGCCTTTACCAGAGCGAAGGCTTGTTTTTCCATAATGTTGTAATTCAACGCTGCGTCTCTTAAAGATTTATTGAAAAAGGCTATGGGTTTCTCGTACCCTTCACTATTTTTCTGCAACAATACTGTTGCTATAGTGTGCTCAGATGAAAAATAGAAAAGATAAAAGTATTTGGTATAGTATAGGCTAATCAGAACTGGGGCTTGGGTGAGAGCATGTTTCACTTGCTCAAATGAATGTTTGGACTCGACTTTCCATTTGATTTTTGTGTCTTTTTTCAACATATTGGTAATATTCCTGAGAAGCTCGGCCAAGTTTGGTATGAATCTTCTAAGGAAATTTATTTTACCAATGAAAGATTGTAGTTATTTGATGTTCCTACGGTGTTCCACCTTCTGGATAGCTTCTATCCTGCTGGGATCTATTTTAATTTCATCTTTTGAGATTATGTGTCCCAACAGTTTACCTTCCTCTAACCCGAAAAGGCTTTTCTTAGGATTTAATGAAATCCTGAATTTCCTGCACTTTTCAAACACACGTCTGAGGTGGAGCAAATTTTCTTCGTCGGATTTGGAGTAAACAGTTACATCATCTAGATAAATGAATATAAATTTCCCAGTCTCATCCACAAAGGCAATATCCATTGCTCTTTGGAAAGTATCCCCAACATTCATCAGACTGAAAGGCATCTTCACATACATGAAGGTTCCCCAAGGTGTGGTAAAGGATGTCTTCTCTTGATCTTCTAGATGGACCAGAACTTGGTTGTAACCAGATAAACCATCCAGTAAGGAGATCCTACTAGATCTGAACACCCTTTGTAAAATATGGTCCATTTTGGGTAAAGGGTAATTTTCTTTGAGGGAGACTTTGTTCATATTTCTGAAATCTATACAGAGCTTGATCTCGCCAGTTTTCTTCCTAGTTGGAACTAGATTTGAAACCCATTTGGAAAATATCAAAGGGACTATAATCTTGGCATCATACATATTTTTTATTTCTTTCTCTATCAGGGGAAGCAACTTGGGATTAATTATCCTAAGTTTATGCCTTAAAGGTTTGTGTTATTATTTTATAGGAATCTAGTGTTGTATGATGCTTTTGTCATAGGATTTTAATTCCTCATAGCCCCAGTTGAAAACATCTATATATTCCTTAAAAAGTTCATTGTATTTGCTTTTTTGCTCTGGTGGCAAGGATTTAGACAGTTTTATCATTTTGAGGTTTTCTTCTGTTCCTATGTTACAGTCTTCAACCTCTTTACCGCTGGCTTCAATTTTCATTTTTTTGGCAACATCTTTAAAATCAAACAAGTCTTCCAAGGGAACTAAACCTCTAGGTAACACATTATTTTTCAATTGCAATATATCAAAATCTACATCATTCTCATCGATTTCTTTAGCATCTATTGTATTTACACTGCCATTCTCAAAAACAGATTTATTTACAAATTCTTCATCCTGTTCTAAATCTATGTTTGTACATTCGAAATCATTTTTACATTGTAGGAAATCTTCAATTCGATCGTCATTTCCAAATACCTGCCAATATCTGATGTTGTAAGGAATGGTGGGTCTTCACTTCACCTCCACTGTGTACTTCCGAGTGGGACAAAAAGGGATTTTATAGGTAGTTGCTGACGTAGCCAGTTCGTCTATGAGTATATTTTGTCCTCTAGGCATCACCTGCAAATCAACCTCAGTAAAGCATTGGAGAGCATCTAAAACAAAATTTCCATAGGTTCTAAGTCTGGGATGTTTTGCTGCATACTCACCTTTGATTTGCTTGATAATTAATTCAGAATCAACCCTTACCATTTTCTACTTAGCACCAACTTTCTTCAATAATTTCAAGCCGAGCATTAAAACCTCATACCCGACTATGTTTTTAATTCATTGGAAGTTCAGTTTATAGGAACGATTCTCGAAGTAATTTGATATGTGGTTATGCATCCACACTCTGGCTCCAACTCCTTCTTTACTCACAACACCATTGAAGTCCATGCTCCAGAAGTCTGCTAGCAATTCCTCATTTTCTTCAACCATGGGGTTTCTTACTTTGACAACTGCTCTATCGTTGTTTGGATCAGGTGCATCATCTTCCAGTTGTGCAATTTGTTGTTCAAGATCACCATCATTATATAGAATAAAAGAATCCAGGTCAGAGTATGCGGAATATAGTGGGTAATTGTGTGGATTTTCCTGACTACTGACCATATACTTCGTCAGTGTTTCCCTGTAAAGTCTTCTTTGTTGATCGAAAAATGGAATGGTGGCGTAGGACATATCTATCTACAGGGGAACTCTCAATTTATCTCCCCAAGATCCTTATAGAAACATACCATACTTGGGGGGAATGTCTGCCACGATGATGTCCATCACTAAACTTTTTGCCGGGATTTGAGCCAAGGTGATACATAATTATTTAATTAGGCCTATACATTTGACCTTGTTGTAGTCAAAAGAATGCAAATCTCTGTAAGGTCTGGTGACCTCGAGTCCCAACTTTTACATCACGATTTTGGGCATTAGGTTTTGAGAGGCACTCGAATCAAGCATAACATTGTGCAATATCAGATCATTAATATTTAGGCTTATGTAAAAAGGGCCCACAACGCCATAATCAGTTTGACCGTTAACTTCAGGACCAAATAGGAGCTCAGGTTGGTCATCAACAAGGTTTACTGTGTCAGAGTGGAGTATAGATCCTACATTCAAGACTTTGGTACCCAGATCAGGTTCGATACTTAAATCTTTTATCACCTTTGACCTGTAAGAGTTCTTGTTCATCAACTCGGAGAGGGGAATGGGAATCTTCAATTTTGCTAGTTCCCCTTCAAGGCTGAAAAGAGAGGTGGTTTTGTTTAAACTACGCACTTCTGATTTATTGACAGAAAATTTGTTGACAAGTGAACCTATTTGAATGGTTGATGAAACTTCTATCCGACTTGTTCTCTTAATATATTCTAGAGTTTTTTGTGCAAAAGATTTAGCGGCATTATGCCCAGGTGCTTTCTTGGGAGGATTTTTTTAGGTTTTCTTGTTTTCAACAACCTTCTTTGGAGAATTCTCGTTAGTCTTCTTACTCCTCAAGTTATATTTCCTGTGAACCTCCATTATAGCATTCTCAAAAGCTTGATGTTTTGTTTTCTCAGCTTCCTCATTTACCTCTATTTGCGAGAGGAGAAAGATTTCATGTTCTTCTTGGGTGAGAAAAATAGACGCATGATCATGATCATGATCACCCATTATATTTATATGAGCATCATCAAACTCCTCAATAAATTCCTCCCCATCATCATCATAGTTTTACTAGAGAGGTGGTCTAATCTGTTGATCAGGTCCCCTTTGTTCTCGTTGATCTCTAGGATCGCTTTATCTAATCTAAGGAGGATTTCTCCTAAAGTTCGGGTTTCTAATTTGAGGGGTAGATTGGTTCTCCTTAGGTGGGTTCCTGTCATTCATGGTGAGTCTCTCCATCATTTTCTCCATAGCTCTGGCTAGAGAATCTAGTTTGGCATTAGATGAGGAAGTAGAAGGTTCTTCCTTGATAGTGACCCTCTTTTTTGTTCTCTGCCTGACCCTTCTGGCCAAAAGATTTGCTTCTACACTGATGAAACTTTGTTGAATGTCTTCCAGAGTTGTTGCATTTATTTCCCTTCATTGATATGACATGTTAGCGTCAAAACCATCAGGGAACTTTATTAATGCCAATCCTTGTGGTGGTTTGATTTCAGTCGGGATAGCATTGTATAGATTGTTGAAACGAGTGCAGTAATCCTGCACTAACTCTACTTGCTTTCTTCTGATGTTCTCATAGTCTGACAGAATTTGGAGATGATTTTTCTTTACCTCCCACCGGTCTAGGAAAGTCTACTGAAAAATAGTAATATCAGTAATGGTAGCAACACATAAAGTTTTGAACCACTTTTTCATGTCTCCAGTTAGGATTTGTGTAAATAATCTCATCTACACATCAGCTTCGTCTACTTCTTGCAGGTCAAAGTAATCGTTCATTTTGTCAACATGTTGTTTTTCATTCAAGGGACTAGTACTATCAAACTATGGAAGTCTAGTTTGATAATCTTGGGGCATGTTATGCAAAGGAGCAACCAATACCAATAGAGCATATCTTGCCACCATGATTGGTGGAGGAGGATGAACAACAGGCTGTGTGACAGGAGAGGAAATGCCTGAATATATAGAGGACGAAGGGCTAGGAGGAATGGAGTGACCTGGTGTAAGTTTAGCAGAAACTGCAACAATAGTTGAAGCAGGAAGTTCAACGAATTGCTAAAGATGGAGCTTGTCTAAATCTTGACCAAGATTTGCGACTAGGTCTTCGATCTTATCAGTCTCGGGGTGAAAACGTTGATCAACCTCAGCTCTAGGAGAAAGTATCTCAGGGGTCCTGGGATGAAAAACGGTTTGGTATAAGACCATTTTACTGACAAAACTATCATATTTTGTCTTGTAAATACTTGTTCAAAATGGTATCTCAGACTCAAGGTCTGGAAGAACAACTAACTTTTCTGGGATTGAAAAAGACCTCGGAAGTGGGCTGTTAATCCTTGAAATTTCTACAGTGCTTTTCTTCCTGAGTAGTCTTTCAGGATTATCTATTACTATTGCAGGTTTTGGGTTAGGATGAGATCTAGTAGAAATTCTTTTGGGAGCCAGAACTGTTGATTTTATTCTACCTTTGGAGATTTTGGTTATTTATACAAAAACTTTAACAACCTTTGAACATTATTTCTAGGTAAAGATCAGGGTTTGTGTTTTTTCCAGAAATAAATTCATCTTTGTTTTAGGGGAAAGAAAACAAGGGGTGGAAAGTTTGTTTCAGTTCTTCCCCAGTATGGTCGCCACTATGTTATCGCCCTGTAAATTCTCCAAAGGGTGTTAAGAGGTAGAAATAATTTATCATAGGTAACCTTATCCAACCACTTCGAAACTGGGATCTAGCCCTTCCAGTTTCATAGAGGGATTTCTCTATAAGATTTATATTTGTTTTAGGTTTCATATTTTAGGCTAGTTAAATGAATAGACAGTGTCATTTTTTTTTTCTTTTAAATATGGTTGAAATATAAATCACACATCCATTGGGATATGGGGTCTGTTGTGACATCCCTCAAAAATAAATATTTTTATTTTTATGTGCTGGAAATTTATTTCCGTTTTTGGCAAATTCGAATATGGAAACTTTTATCCATTTATGGAAATTCAGAATTTCGAATTTAATAATTGTATTTAATTATTGTGACTATTGGGAAGAGATCTATTTGGACCCAACTAACTATTTGACTATGACACTTGTATCACAACAGGATAATTATATTAATTGCAGGAGGACAAATGGAACAACCATGTTAAAATCAGCTGACCATGACTCCATGAGTGGGGAACAAGTTGGAACTTCCTCTGGGTTGATGATTACAAGTGGAAAATCAGAGATTTGGCCACTAGCAGCCCCTAAAAATCAGGGATAAAGAAAATATGCAAAAATCCCCAAAGGAGGGAAAAGACCCAGGAAAAAAAATAAAATGGATAAATAGCATATGCAAGGAGGCATGATGCTACCAAGTATGCTGGGAAAGGATTACTAAGCTCTCTTGTTGTTATGAACACTGTTGAGTAAGTGTGAGGCAAGAGGATAACTGTTGGAATTAAAGGACATAGCTGAGGAGGGGTTCCAAGTTCGCCCTCATGGATTCATGGTCATGCTAGGGGGTGAATCGAGCAAGTAAATTTGGCTGCCTTGTTCTACGGTTGGGAGGAACATGGTTGTTCCCTTTGTCTTCATGCGGATTAGATTCAGATATGTTGATCTATCCCTTTTTATTATGAATGGCTATATTTTCATCTGATGTCATGTATCCTGTAAATCTGAACTAGAATAGTTTCCATTCTCTATTTGAATGATTTAATATCTGATGCATTATATTTGTTTAAATAGGAAGTGTAATGGTTCCCTTCCTCTGTTTGAATGTTTTTACCTGATGTTAGGTATCTGTTAAATCCGAACTGGAAGTACGAGGCAACTTTATTTTATACAAATTGAGTTATGAGAGACGATTCAGCTACAGGATAGGTTTAACCTGTAGTAGAAATGTTAGGACACTTTGTAGGTTAGAAGAAAACTAATCTATATGGGTTTAAGTCTATTTATGTGGCTGGTATATTAAATAGATCTAAATCGGAGAAAATCAGGATTGAATAAATTGTGCCGAAGGGAAATGGGTAGATGTACCGCTAGAACTAATTTTTCCCAGCAGTCTGGAAACCCCTTTTGTTTTTTTGACGCTGAATAATCTTGAGAATTGACACCTTTCAGAGGTTTTTTTTTAATTTCCTGGGTTCCTTTCAAAATGGGCTACCCTTTTCCTTAGTCAACATCCATGTCGAATTTAGAGATTTTCCCTCACAAAAAACCTTTATCCTTTTGTATCCTTTGGAGTGTGTAAACTTTTTCTTAAGTCCTTGTGCTTTTGGACTTAGGGAAATGTCTTGCACTGTTGTTCGACATTCGAAACCCCGAAACCCCAAGTTCCAAAATCCAGAATTTGTAGGGCCCACACCCTTACCTTTTCATAACTTCGCGAATTCAGCGTTTGAAGATGCGTGATGTTTTGCGTCGGGAGTTAGTAAACCCCGAAACCCAAATTTGTAGGGCTCACACCCTTACCTTTTCGTAACTTCGTGAATTCGACGTCTGATGACACGTGATGTTTTGCATCGGGAGTTAGTAAACCTCGAAACCTGAATTTGTAGGGCCCACACCCTTACCTTTTCGTAACTTCAGGATTCTGCATTTGATGTTGTGTGATGTTTTTCATCGGGAGTTAGTAAACCCCGAAACTCAAATTTGTAGGGCCCACACCCTTTCCTCTTTCGCATTTTTGGAAGTTTGGATATGTTTATGTTTGAGTACTGGAACTCATCAAGTTTCGAACCCCAAAACCCTGAAATATGGGACCCACTCTCCTTTTCTCCTTTTCGAAGGTTTGTTCATGTTGATGTTTGGACATCGGAACTCGCAAAGTTCCGAACTTTGAAATCTCGATGTGTTGGTCATACCTCCTTTTGCCTTTCACTTTTTCGAAAAGTTATGCATTTGTTGTTGGTTGGTATTTGAAAACCCCAAAATCCTGATCCCTGAAATCCCGAAGCACCAGTTCAACCTCCCTTTTTGAGTTTCAGAGGTTTGTATATGCTGTGGTTGGGCACTTCAAAACACCAAATCCTGAAACCCAAAACCCCAACACGCTATCTTTTCACGATTTGAGAGTTCTTGGGTGTTGTTGATTTTGTTTTGGCTTTTGAATAAAAATGTGGAGTCCAGAATGGGATGGTCCTCTGGCGGGCCCCTCCTCCAACGTGGCAACTCCGAGTTGGTGGAAATCCGAAGAACGATATCAATGGCTCCTGTTGTTTCTCATCCAACGATTGCTACCCTCCTAAGCTTGGGAATGATCAGCCTTAACATCAACGTAGAACTTTATGATCCGACGGTTCACGGGATTTCGGTACTTTTCTAAAGAATTTCCACCGTCTGTTTCCTCTAAAGACATATGATCGTTACCCTCCTGAGTTTTGATAGATCATCCTTAAAATTCCGCACAGATCTATGGGATCTAACGATCCACTAGATTTCGGTCATTTTCTTGACAGTTTATCACCGTTTGTCCTTCTAAAGATATCTGGTGAGGAGGATTTGGTGTTTCCATTGGATCTCGACCCCTGAGAGACGATTTTCCTCTCTGCCTCACCCTGAACACTTCAGAGTGATATCCTTTTCTCTCTCTGAACAACAGAGGCTCCTTCAAGCTAAGTTCGTATCATTCTCTTACTTTGAGTATGTTGTAAGGGTGCAGGGAATAGGGGAAGGAACAAAATCATGGAGGGATTTCGTTTTTTTTTACCCACAAAAGCTTTCTATTCGAAGCAGATTAGAGGGGTGTAATAATACCCTCAAGGTCAGAATTGAATAATCCCCCTTTTTTCTTACAATCTAAGTTTAAAACGAAATTGATTTATGCCATGGGGATAATTTTTTTTTATTGTGATTTTTGAGGTACATTACATCTGTATTATAAAACTTGAGATCAAAGAACAACATTTTAAAGGATACTTTCATAGGGAAATATAATGAAAGCTACTGGATTCTTTAGGAATAAAAAGATGCATAACAGAAAGATGAGATAAACACTACGAATAAAGAAGCATTTAAGAATTTCTTTATCATATTGTTAAAAGACAAATAGTAAGATCTTTTAAAAGTCGTAAATAGAGTATACGAAAAAAGTTCTGCAACTTGACTCCTTCTAAATGATCAGAGAAGAAAATATATGTGATTACAAAGAAAGAAAAACCTTTAACAATGAAAAGAACACATCACCAATACTTAACACGCATGAATCCTGTGAAAATCACTCTTTATTAATGGTAGATCCCTTGATAAAAATTTACAGTGCTTCAACTTACTTGGGTGTGAGATCAACCCTCAATACTTCGAAGCTTGAAGTATTTATAATAAAAAATTACAATGATCCTGTCATAAATGATTAGGTCGTGAAAGATGTTAAATCTAACCAACTAATTAATGAAATACAAAAATATAGCAACTGTTGATGATGTGTCGAAACTTCATGCTGATTTTTTTGGGACAACCGTTGGTGAGTAATTCACATGAATTTGGATGTTGTGCATGATGACTTAGATGATACACGCCATCTATCATTCGATTAAGTTGCACAACTCCTGCCACCTTTGCTGACTGGGTGTGGTGACTTTGAGCATTCTTCAGTAGATCTCATCCACTTCTGTATACTTGGAAAATGTCAGCTTGATAGTAAAAATATACTTGATCTCATGCTGTATGTTGGGGTCTGGATGCAAAGTCTCTAAGAACGCCTTGCCTATAATACTTCCCTGTATTCGCGAGAACTTGGAACTGTCCTTCACCACCATGGAAATCTTTTGGTTGTAGTTAGTTAAGGTCATTAGCTTATCATTCAAAACCAACCAATCGGGAAAACCTTTCTTCTGCAAGGCATCAATTTTGTTGAAAAAATTCTGAACTCTGACGTCCATGTTCTGGACTTTCTCCTCCAGTTGCAGCATCAACCCCCTTTTGGTCAGAATTCTCTTGACTTCGAGGATGGTTTCGGTCCTGTCTTCAATTTGCAGGTCTTCTATATCTTCTCTGATCTTTGAATTCAGAAATCAAATGATTTCGTTTGCTTCAGTGGGCATGTCCCCCAGCTCTCTTTTTATCTTATCAATGACCTGTCTACTCCTCAACACTAGTTCGTTTTGTTTGAACATGATTTGCACCATAGGCCAATCTCCTTTATGGACTTGAAGATATCCATCCAAATATTCTCCTTAGCTTCGACAAGTGTTTTGCCCGCCACTATTTTCTTTTGCATCTGTTGTAGTTCTTGTTTGAGTTTTTCTGTTGTTTTCCTTTCGATTTGGAAACTCGTCTGGTAAGATCTCTTGAGATCCTGAAGACTTTCAACCTCCCTTTTCAGTCTACTGATTTCCGTTTCCTATAAGTTCATTTCCTCCATGGACTTTGATAGTTCTACTCTCTTTTCCAGAGCTGACAGTGGGGCGTCTTATGGAATTTTTTCTATGGAGGTTGCTGCTATAGTTAAAGTACTAACTGCTACAAGTGGAACCACACAAAATGGAATTACTTCCATGGGTATCAATTTTTCTTTCTCTTTCACCAGTTGTTCCAGCTTTGCTTCCATTTCTTTTAATTGCGCGTTCTGTTCCATGATCAACATGAGAATTTCATCCTTTTCACCTTCCATTTCAGCTATCTCCTTTGCCTGTGAGTCTTCTGTAGGTGGCAGTTTCAATTGCTTTATCAAGGATTCTATGTCAGCATTCTTCTTCATGACCATCTCATCCATCGCTTTCACATTTGATGGGTCATATCCAATCTTGAGCACCAGCGCTTCCAAAGATTTAATTATGTTGTCCTTAGCGAAGGATGATATATTCTCCAACTTCAATTGTGTCTGAACATTGTTCAGAGAAACTTGTAATTTAGCAGCAGTAGTAGAAACATTTTCCAATGTGTAGAATACCATTTCCCCAGTCTGTTGATGTAGGTCCATTTGACCAGCTGGGTGTACATCTTTGGTGTTGAATTCAAAAATTGTTCTCTTGTAATTAGTGATCACCTTAGGGTCGGGCACTTGTGATTGTAATAAATCCATATGCATCCTGCCTTTCTCAGTATCAAATGCAGACAAAAGTATGTGTTGTGTCGTGGACATTTTCTTCAAGAACCGAGCATAGGTGTTGCTTGTCAACATCTGATTCTTCTTTTTTATCATATCATATTTCTCGAAAACACTCAATTTTGCACCTCCTTGACTTGGCGGATTGACCAGTGAAATATTAGTCTGCTTCTTGGATGAAGAAGTATACATGATTTGTTGATTTCTGGTGATAAGAGGTGATTCATCATCCTTCGTATCTATGATGGGCGATGTTTCCTTTTCACCAGTCGTTTCATTTGTATGACTGGATTTCTTCTTTTTGGTCTATATCCAAAACTCCTCAGCTGAGACTTCGGTGACAGGAAAAGAAGTATCCTTTCTGGGTCTTTTCTCTTTAGGGATCTGCGATGTACTTGTTTGAGAGATAATAATTTGAGGAGACTGCAGCTCTACCTCTTCCAGAGTGTTCACCTCCCACTCCGTTTGATTCCCAAATTTCTCTATCTCTAGCTTGGGTGCATGAACATATGTGATATTTTTTATCTTCACTCTCATCTCTATAATGGTTCCCCATGGATCATAGTGCCACAGGAAGCTTGTGTCAAGCTTCATTTCCCTCAAAAGTTTATCTACCTCTTCCCCGACAACTCGACTATTACAGATAAAGGACTCTATCTGCCCCTTGATCCTCATCTGTTGTTTCTTCTTCAGAGACACGAAATGTATGTCATCCAAATTTATCATCTATATTATATACTCAATAGAAAATATCCTCACCGACAAATACTTAGGCAACTTAAATGGAGCTAGCTCGCACTTGTATACTCTGATTTATGTCTAGTTCTGATATAGGTACCAATCTCTCATTTTGCTAGGTCTGAGAGGTGTAAAATTATCTGGATCTCTTCATTTATCCTGGGCTCAGGCCTACCACTGAGCATGCTCGCCACAAGATGGTAGAACTACTTGATGAACTGTTTGAAGCTGAACTCTGTCAAGTTCCTTCTGAGCAATGAGGTCCAAGATGTTACTACCTGTGGTTTTCCATCCTTGTCCTTTTTCTTCATCGAAAAGGAGAACCTTTATGCCTGAAAGAAGATGAACATGTAAGCCAGTATTGAGGAATATTGAAACATGCCCTCTGTGGAAAATCTTGAAAGCTGATCATGGATGTTCTCTGCCAGGAAAGTGTTGTAGTCGAACTGGATGGTAGCTTTTTCCTCAGCTGAAAAAATGGATAGGAAACCCAATATCAGTTCGTCTACCCATTCGTCCAAAAAATAGCCAAGTAAAGAACAGAGTGATGAAATCACTTGGTTTCCCCTTTCTGAGAATAGAGAAGAAGGGTATGGGGTGTTTGTCTTGGGGAGCTAGGTATCCTGAGGGAGGAAAAACTCAAAAATTTGGGATCTTTGGGGAAAATACAGGTTTTGGTACAACTCTGATAGGATTTCAATGTTGAAAGGGGAGGTGGATTCGTCTCTAGATATCTGTAGCATCTAATCAATGGCGTCTGGCATGATAGAGAAAAGAGTTTCTCCATACAATGAAACTATGGTTCTCTGGTCAGGGAGGTAATGAGCTTGACATTTTAGAGCGAATTCAGAGAAGTGGTGGACTTGGGGAAACAGATAAAGAGGAAGGTTGGACTCCTAGAGCCCGATTTCATCACTTTTGTCTATGAATGTGTCCTTAAACCATGACTGTAAACCCATGAAATCAAATTCGCACTTTGTCTCTGAGATTAAGTAATCCTTTTCGGCTAATGGGATCCTGTCGAGGTTGACAGGAGGTGGGAGGAACGGATTTTCCTCGACTTCTACTCTTTTAGAATTTGGCACCATTACTGTGAAATACCTGCAATTTAAACACAAAATGTTAGCGGGTAATGGCTGTGGTTGGATCAAAAACTGGATCAGTGAAGTGAAAAGAATTTCTCTGGTGTGCAGAGAAAATGAGTAGTGTGTAAATGGAAGAAACAGGGATAGTTTTGAGTGAACGAGTATCCGTTTGAGCACGGGTGATAGGTCCGTAGGCTAACAGATATGTTAGCCTATAGTAAATGGCCAACAGGTCTTTTGAAGTGTGATATGGCAGGTAAAGGATGGATGACGAGTACGATAGGGTGACGTGGGGGACGTTGATTAGGGGGAAAGTAAGTGTGAGGTGACTTGTAACGGGTGACCAGAGGGAGTGAGATGAGAGAGTTATGAGATGAGACATGTAGGGGAGGTAATGGGGTGTGATGTCACTAAGCGACGACGGTATGTCAGAAGGGTGGTAAATGGTTTTGGAGCAGGAGATTTCTAGTGAAATAGATTCTTGCCACGTTAGAGCAAGGAACCCGCCAGAAAACCATTTCATTCCGGACCCCCCCCATCATTAAAAGAAGAACGGTCCGGGCAGTCCTAAAATTATTTCCAGTTGTCCATC
>ML792630.1:143208-154615 GCA_009831015.1 Picea engelmannii
ATTATATTCCAGTCGTAGATTTGGGTGCCAACGCCTCAACTGTTCAGATGTGCATTCTTGTTACTCATCATTCCCGACCCCCCCTCCTACCGTTAAAAGTAGAACGGTCGGGGGGGTCTGGAAAAACTTGTTGACCGTAGATCTAAACGTCCGTGTCTCATTCATTCATCTATACGCTCTCTTTAATCTGCCAGCGCAAAATCATATTTGTAGTGGAGACTTAGGCTTGCACCTTTTTGTGATTTTTCTCATCTTTCCTTGCTTTTGTCGCCATGGGGTTCAGGCAACATACTTTCAAACTTCAAAGATATGAATCAACATCGGTCACCATGCATGTTTTATTGAAATCAAGCCAACTAACCTATGCTCTAACCTAAGTTCTAACCTACTTCCCTATGAAATTTAGCCCAGATTAAACTATCGGACTAAGAAATTACTCTTCCTTAGGGTTATTTGACCAAGATTAGGCAGTTTGGTCAAATTTATTCACTAGCTAACCTATCTACTTGGCCAAGATTAAACAGTTTAGCCAAGATTATTCATTAATTCTATCAACATCAATTTAAAAGGACCTGGCCATGCTTAGAATGTATGGATCAAGCCATTGTTATTGCATGGGGATTTATTTAATTTCTTTTATGCCCTCTTTTATTCTTTTCTCATTTTCTTTTTCTTTTCTTTCTTTTTCAGAATGCAGTAATATCTATAAGTCAAAAACACTAAAAGGACAAAAATACAATAAAAATTTGATCCGATAAATTATAGGGTTATAACAGTGGCTCCACCTGGGGATGGTATCGTCCTTGTGAGATGCCAAGAATCCTGCTTCTTGTGGCATTGAAGAATTTCTTCTAGAGCTTCTTCTGTTATCTGACTTGCTTTATTTCAGAAATTTTGATGACATTTTCAGTGTCTTAGGGCCTTCTCCACGGGCTTCAAACACCTGAACAAAAACACCTACACCTAAAAGACTTGTAAAAGAAATGATATATACAATGGAATGGAATGTTGATCTCTCTACTGAGGTGGCAAGTAATTCTTCAACATCCTGCCATTTATTGGTCCCCCTGGCAGGTCTGATCCATCACTATTAGCAAGTAGAAAAGCATTATTTCCTCTGGAGGCCTGAATGGTGTAAGGACCCTTCCACAAGCTATCGAACTTTCCATGTTTACCTGTATCTTCATTTCTGGAGTCCCACCTCAAAACTATATCATCTAATTCAAAGTTATCCTCTTTGGTTCTCTCGTCATAAATCGTTTTAATATTTTCCCGGATCACTTGAGTTTTGTTGTAAACTTCTTCTCTGGATTGCATTAGGTGGATCATTTGATTTATTCTCCGTTGGACCTCATTTGGTTCTTCTTGTGTTTCCTGCAATAGTTTCATGACCATAACTCCTAATGAAAGGGGGAAAAATTCCTCAATTCCATACACCAATTGGTATGGAGACATACCAATCGATCTTTTGGTGGTAATTCTGTTAGTCCAAAGTGTGAAAACCAACTTATTATGCTATGATTTTTTGTTTTCCTGTAATGTCTTTCTGAGGATGTTCATCAGACTTTTGTTAGAAGAATTAGCTAGCCCATCTCCCTATGGATAATAAGTCATTGAATGTTCCAAAGTAATATGATATTGATTACAAAACTCTATGAGCCTTTTGGATCTGAAAGCCGTTGCATTGTTAGGTATAATTTTTCTGGGGCATCCAAAATGAGACAAAATGTTAGTTTCTAAAAACTTGATGATGACAGAGTTAGTAGCTTGTTTGGATGGTACAACCTCGATCCACTTGGTGAAGTAGTCTGTGGCCGTGATGATCCATTTATGTTGGCCCGAAGAGGGAGGATGTACTTCACCAATGAAGTCTAGCCCCCACTGTTGCAAAGGATATTCAACAAAGATGAGTTTCATTGGGAGGGGAAGAAGCTTCCTTTTACCTTCAAAAATCTAACATTGGTGGCAAGAAGTAACCTTCTGATGAACGCCAACAAACAGAGTAGGCCACTAAAATCCAACTCTTAGAATCTTGTTAGCTGTGGTATTCCAGCTCAGGTGCCCACCACAGTCTCGTGCATGAAAATCTTGAAGAACTTTGTTAGCTTCATCTTTTAACAAGAAATTAAGCAAGATAACACCATGATCTTTCCAATAGAGATTGCCCTCCAGAATACAAAATTTCAACGCTTTCAATTTAATAAATCTAGCTTTGGTCTTAGTCAAACCTGGAGGAGATTTTAAATTGTGGATTACAAAAATGAGGTCTGCGTACCAAGGGGAATTTAATAATGCCTCTTCTATGTTTGGAGTCGCCTGCTCTTCTGGTTTGTCTACAACAGCCTAAAAGTTAATATCTAAAGCATGAAAATTAGACTCAACCATTAGTTTGGCCAAACCCTGTCTTTTGATCAGTTTAGTAGGTTTATTTCAATGTTGTATTCCAGAATGACCACAATCCATTTTCCTCTCCTGCCATCTAGATTATCCTGGTTCAGAATATCTTTGAGCACTGTGTTTTGGGACGTATGCAATTGTATGAGAGTGGAGAATATAGACCCTAAAATCTTTTATAGCCTTTACCAGAGTGAAGGCTTGTTTTTCCATAATGTTGTAATTCAACACTGCATCTCTTAAAGCTTTGCTGAAAAAGGCTATGGGTTTGTCGTACCCTTCACTGTTTTTCTGCAACAATACTGTTGCTATAGTGTGCTCAGATGCGAAAGAGAAAAGATAAAAGTCTTTGGTATAGTCTGGGCTAATTAGAACTAGGGCTTGGGTGAGATCATGTTTCACTTTCTCAAATGAATGTTTGGACTCGACTTTCCATTTGATTTTTGTGTCTTTTTTCAACATATTGGTAATATTCCTGAGAAGCTCGACCAAGTTTGGTATGAATCTTCTAAGGAAATTTATTTTGCCAATGAAAGATTGCAGTTCTTTGATGTTCCTAGGGTGTTCCACCTTCTAGATAGCTTATATCCTGTTGGGATCTATTTTAATTTCGTCTTTTGAGATTATGTGTCCCAGCAGTTTACCTTCCTCTAACCCGAAAAGGCTTTTCTTAGGATTTAATGAAATCCTGAATTTCCTGCACTTTTCAAATAGACGTCTGAGGTGGAGAAAATGTTCTTCGTCGGATTTGGAGTAAATATATACATCATCTAGATAAATGACTATAAATTTCCCAGTCTCATCCACAAAGGAATTGTCCATTTCTCTTTGGAAAGTAGCCCCAGCCTTCATCAGACCGAAAGGAATATTCACATACATGAAGGTTCCCCAGGGTGTGGTAAAGGATGTTTTCTCTTGATCTTTTAGATGGACCAGAACTTGGTTGTAACCAGATAAACCATCCAGTAAGGAGATCCTACTAGATCCGACCACCCTTTGTAAAATATGGTCCATTTTGGGTAAAGGGTAATTGTATTTGAGGGAGACTTTGTTTAGATTTTTGAAATCTATACAGAGCCTGATCTCGCCAGTTTTTTCCTGGTTGGAACTAGATTTGAAACCCATTTGGAAAATATCAAAGGGACTATAATCTTGGCATCATACATATGTTTTATTTCTTTCTCTATTAGGGGAAGCAACTTGGGATTAATTATCCTAAGTTTCTGCCTGAAAGGTTTGTGTTCTTCTTTTATAGGAATCTGGTGTTGTATGATGCTTGTGTCATAGGATTTTAAGTCCTCGTAGCCCCAGGCGAAAATATCTATATATTCCTTAAAAAGTTCATTGTATTTGCTTTTTTTCTATGGTGGTAGGGATTTAGATAGTTTTATCATTTTGGGGTTTTCTTCTATTCCTATGTTACAATCTTCAACCTCTTTACCGCTAGCTTCAATTTTCGGTTTTTTGGCCACATCTTTAAAATCAAACAAGTCTTCCAACAGAACTAAACCTCTAGGTAACACATTATTTTTCAACTGCAAGATATCAAAATCTACATCATTTTCATTGATTTCTTCAGCATCTATTGTATTTACAATGCCATTCTCAAAAATAAATTTATTTACAAATTCTTCATCCTGTTCTAAATCTATGTTTGTACATTCAAAATCATTTTTACATTGTAGGAAATCTTCAATTTGATTGTCATTTCCAAATACTTGCCAATATCTGATGTTGTCAAGAACGGTGGGTCTACACTTCACCTCCACTGTGTACTTGCGAGTGGGACAAAAAGGGATTTTACTGGTAGCTGCTGACGTAGCCAGTCCATCTGTGAGTATATTTTGTCCTCTAGGCATCACCTACAAATCAACCTCAGTAAAGCATTGGAGAGCATCTAAAACAAAATTTCTATAGGCTATAAGTCTGGGATGTTTTGCTGCATACTCACCTTTGATTTGCTTGATAATTAATTCAGAATCACCCCTTACCATTTTCTGCTTAGCACCAACTTTCTTCAATAATTTCAGGTCGAGCATTAAAGCCTCGTACGCAACTATGTTGTTAGTACATTGGAAGTTCAGTTTATAGGAATGATTCTCAGAGTACTTTGATATGTGGTTATGCATCCACACTCTGGCTCCAGCTCCTTCTTTAATCACAACACCATCGAAGTCCATGCTCCAGAAGTCTGCTGGCAGTTCCTTATTTTCTTCAACCATGGGGTTTCTTACTTTGACAACTGCTTTATTGTCATTTGGATCAGGTGCATCATCTTCCAGTTGTGCGATTTGTTCTTCAAGATCACCATCGTTATATAGAATAAAAGAATCCAGGTGAGAGTGTGCGGAATATAGTGGTTAATTGTGTGGCTTTTCCTGACTACTGACCATATACTTCATTAGTGTTTCCCTATAAAGTCTTCTCTTTTGACTGAAACCGAAATGGTGGCGTAGGACATATCTAGCTATAGGAATCCTCTCATTTTATCTCCCCAAGGCCTTTATAGCAACATACCAAACTTGGGGGGAATGTCTGCCACGACGATGTCCATCACTAAACTTTTTGCCGGTATTTGAGCCAAGGTGATACATAATTCTTTAATTAGGCCTATACATTTGACCTTGCCAGAGTCAAAAGAATGCAAATCTTTGTAAGGTCTAGTGACCTCGAGTCCCAACTTTTACATCACGGTTTTGGGCATTAGGTTTTGAGAGGCACCTGAATCCAGCATAACATTATGCAATATCAGATCATGGATATTTAGGCTGATGTAAAAAGGGGCCACGACACCATTATCAGTTTGACCGTTAACTTCAGGACCAAACAGGATCTCAGGTTGGTCATCAACAAGGTTTACTGTGTCAGAGTGGAGTATAGATCCTACATTCAAGACTTTGGTACCCATATAGGGTTCAATACATAAATATTTTATCACCTTTGACCTGTAATAGTTCTTGTTCATCAACTCAGAGAGGGGAATGGGAATCTTCAATTTTGCTAGTTCCCCTTCAAGGATGAAAAGAGAGGTGGTTTTGTTTAAACTATGTACTTCTGATTTACCGACATAAAATTTGTCGACAAGTGCACCTGTTTGAATGGTTGATGAAACTTCTGTCCTACTTGTTCTCTTAATAATTTATGGAGTTTTTTGTGCAAAAGATTCAACGTCATTATGCCCAAGGGCTTTCTTGGGAGGATGTTTTGAGGTCTTCTTGGTTTCAACAACCTTCTTCGGAGAATTCTCGTTAGTCTTCTTACTCCTCAAGTTATATTGCCTGTGAACCTCCATTATAGCATTCTCAAAAGCTTGATGTTTTGTTTTCTCATCTTCCTCATTTACCTTTGTTTGCAAGAGGAGAAATATTTCATGTTCTTCTTGGGTGATAAAAATAGACTCATGATCGTGATCATGATCACCCATTAGATTTACATGAGCATCATCAAACTCCTCAATAACTTCCTGCCCGTCATCATCATAGTTTTCCTGGAGAGGTGGTCTAATCTGTTGATCAGGTCCCTTTTGTTCCCGTTGATCTCTAGGATCTCTTTATCTAATCTGAGGTGGATTTCTCCTAAAGTTCGGGTTTCTAATTTGAGGGGTATCTTGGTTCTCCCTAGGTGGGTTCTTGTCAGTTATGGTGAGTCTATCCATCATTTTCTCCATAGCTCTGGCTAGAGAATCTAGTTTGGCATTAGATGAGGAAGTAGAAGGTTCTTCCCTCATAGTGACCCTCTTTTCTGTTCTCTGCCTGGCCCTTCTGGCCAAAAGATTTGCTTCTACAATGAAGACACTTTTTTGCATGTCTTCCATAGTTGCTGCATTTCTTTCCCTTAATTGATATGACATGTTAGCGTCAAAACCATCAGGGAAATTTGTTAATGCCAAACCTTGTGGTGGTTTGATTTCAGTCATGATAGCATTGTATAGATTGTTGAAATGAGTGCAGTAATCCTGCACTGACTCTCCTTGGTTTCTTCTGATGTTCTCATACTCTAAGAGAATTTGGAGATGATTTTTCTTTACCTCCCACCGATCTAGGAAAGTCTAATGAAAAATAGTATATCAGTAATGGTAGCAACACGTAAAGTTTTGAACCACTTTTTCACGTCTCCAGTTAGGATTTGTGCAAATAATCTCATCTGCACATCAGCTTCATCTACTTCTTGCAGGTCAAAGTAATCGTTCGTTTGGTCTGTTGTAACAGATGTCAAAATTGACTACGCTGCCCAAGGAGGGCCTCAAGCCTTTGAACTATGTGCCAAATTCTGCTATGGAATTGTTGTTGCACTCAACGCCTACAATGTTGTTGCAGTTGGCTGTGCTGCAGAATATCTTGGGATGACAGAAGCTATGGAAAAAGGAAATCTAGTCTATAAAATTGAGGTGTTTTTCAGCTCGAGTTTATTTCGAAGCTGGAAAGATTCCATTATTGTATTGCAGTCTGCTATTTCGAAGCTGGAAAGATTCCATTATTGTATTGCAGTCTGCTAAATCATTCTTACCTTGGTCAGAAGACCTCAAGGTGGTAGGAAGATGTATTGACTCAATTGCTTCCAAGACTTCAGTTGATCCTTCAAAGGTTGATTGGTCCTTCACTTACACAAGAGCGAAGTTAATAAATGGCCAACCATGTGTAGGAAACAGTAATAGTCCTCCGTGGAATGGAATCCAAAATTCCAAACATCGGTATGTTCCAAAGGATTGGTGGATTGAAGACATTTGTGAACTGGATATTGATTTGTATGAGAGAGTAATAGTTGCTATTAAATCAAAGGGAAGAATGTCGCATGAGCTAATCGGTGAGGCCCTGAAGGTTTACACTCTTTGTCGGTTACCCGGACGCAAAGGATCTATTCCAAAAGATGCTTGAGAAAGCAGACGTAAGATAAATGAAGCCAAGCAACTTTTGGGTGAAATGCAGTGGAAGGACTTAGCTCCAGATCGCATCAGTTACAACACCGTGATGCATGGATACTGCAAGGACGGCAATGTTAACGAGGCATTAAAACTTCTTGATGAAATGATGAGGAATGATTTAATGCCTAATGTTGTTACGTACAACACCCTCACAGGATTGGTTATTGCTCGAAAGGAAGATGGGTCATGGTCTTCACCATCTGCTGTCTTTTCCTTTGGTGTTGGCTGGGGAGCTCGGGCGTGGAACATCTTCCAGCAGAAATATTTGGAGAGCTCATTAATCTTCAAGCTTTGGAGGTGGAGGATTGTCCAATAACCGAACTGTTTTCAAAAGCAAAAGAGCTTGGAGGCGCAGAGGAAGAAATTCCCTATTTGAACAAGTCTAATGGAGTGTTCAATAATTTGCCCTTTTCCATCCCGGAGTGTATCTGTATGCGTATCCTTCAAAATATAACTCTACGGAACAAAAAAGTAAGGAAGATATCAATCAGTGAAGACTTTTTCCCGAGTCTTAGAACTCTCAACCTTGGAGAGAACGGAGATTTTGTCGAAGTCGATTTAACTCTCCCCTCAAAGATGGAATGCCTCTGTCTGTCGGGCTGTGGCAGATTGAAGAGAATATCTGGGATTTCCGATCTGGCAAAGCTTAAAGAGTTAGGGATAAGTGGGTGCTGCGAGCTGGAAGAGCTTCCAAGTCTGGCACGTCTCAGTGCCCTGGAGAGGTTTACAGCCGATAAATGTTGGAAGCTACAAAATACTGGTGGCGTTGAACAGCTGGAACGATTGAAAGATTTCAGGTTTTTAGCTGACAACGGAGCCGTATGGAATTGCTTTAATGAATCGCAGAGAAAACCGTTCACGAGCTGATATTAACAAGAATGTGGATATGAGAGCTGCTCGGCAGAAAGAACGTGATTATTTTAAAACCAGTCCCGAGTATAGACACTTAGCAGGGCGGATGGGTTCAGAATATCTAGCTAAGATTCTTTCTAAGCATTTAGAGGATGTGATCAAGTTGAGGACACCAAATATTTATTCTCTGACAAACAAGACAATCGTTGAACCGGAAGCAAAGAGGAAATTAGGTTGGGAGAAGATAAGCCACATGCATTTTTTTAGTTTCACGACTTAGTTTCGGGGAAAAATGTAACGGCCATGCAGATGGCCTCAGGAGATGATTGGGGCGTTACCATTCACAAGATGCTCGTCGGTGGTGTTGCAGAATATGGAGGCGCTGGCAGGCAGGTTATGAATGAGGTAACGGTTAAAGAAACGGGAGCGACAACAGCAGCGCCTGTCTTGTGTCAGAAGGCCGTCCCCATTTGGCTCCCTCCTCGACCAATTCATACGTCTCCTGGAGAATTCGGGCCCTATCTTTTCCTGCAAAGTCCATACCATTATCAAAATTCAAAATCGAATAAAATGAGCACGGTGTTAAATATATTGTACCCTCAACATTATGCCAGTTGTACTGGGGAGTTGTACTTTCTATTTTTGTCTTGCTTGAGCATATATAGCTCAACCATCTTACATTGTAATTATCTCTTCAGTTATGTTCTGTACTTCTTCATACATTTGAATATACTATTCTTTTCTCTCTGCATTTCTCTTTGCTCCACAATTTATCATGGTATCAGAGTTACAGCAGTAAGCCTCTTCACACAGTCGGGAGAGCAACTCGATCCTCACAGCGCAGAGCTTGCACGCATCTTGAGAGCACGTGACACAGTTTTTTTACAAGGCTTGGAGAGCTGGCCGTAATACTCTTTAAAGATCGCCGTAACAAGCTTGCGGAGGAAGCAGAGCGTACAACGCTCGAAAGATCCTGGACGAAGAGAACGCAGAAGAAGAAATCCCAAAGATTCTTGTAATCTTTTCAAGAATCGTCAAAGATTGACGAAGAAAAGCCGGAGGAGGCGAGAAACTTTAAAGAACTCGAAAATTTCCCTCACATCTGTTAAAGATTGAAGCACAGAACGAAGAAAACGTGAAATTCTTTCAAATCTTTGAAAGATTCATGAATCTTTTCTTAGGCAGGAGAAAATTCCGTTAAATTCGGGAAAGATTGCGTCAAACACGCAAGGAACCGCCATTGCGGCCATAAGAGTCGTCCTGTGAACAGATCCGAGGCGGGAAACCGGTCCAAAAGGGACGAGGAGAGCGCGGAACAGGCGAAAGCATTTCAGCCGTCAGATCTTGCGCAAAGGACCGACAGCCGCTGGATCAGCAAGAAGGTGCACGACGGTTAGTAGTCTGGAGTGCACAGGAGAATTTTTCACTTGAGAAATCCCGACGTCATCTTGACCGTCCGTCAAGAGACACGTGGAAAGATCCTATTCCATCGCAAAATCGGGAATCGAGAGTTGGACGAGCGAAAGAATCCGCTCTCCAAAAACTCCGATATGCGAAATTGCGAAATCCTGAAACGATCACAACTGTCCATTTCATAGGACAGGTGGCAGTAGATCAACGCATCGTCATATCGGCATTTCGGAGTTCGGGGTTTTCAAAGACATTGCAACGGGACCTCGCAACTCGCGAAATCGCGCTACGCGATATAGCGATACGATCTCAGCCGTCCGTTTGTCAGGACACGTGGCGAACATCGTAGCGCCCGTCGGCAAATCGACATTCGGAGTTTCAAGCTGTCAAAGAAATTTGACATCGCAACTCGCGAAATCGCGATATGCGTTATCCCGATCAGATCTCAGCCGTTCATCTCCCCTGGACACGTGGCGCACATTGAAGCACCTGTCGGCATTTCGGCATTCGGGGTTTCAAGTTGTCAAAGAAATTTGACATCGCAACTTGCGAAATCGCGATACGCGAAATCCCGATAAGATCTCAGCCGTCCATTTTGGCCGGACACGTGGCAGACGTCGAGGCCACTATCGGCATTCGGCGTTTCCACTTGACAGACACATTGTGTCAACGGAGCATCACAAGTCGCGATATCCCAAGGAGGCATCAGGACCGTCCATCTCTCTCGGACGCGTGGCGCAAATCCGCCGACTCGGAAAAAGTCCCGAAGAGGAAAGCGCCATCGGCAAATCGGGATTCGGGAAATCGCGAAACCTGAGAACAAGTGATCGGGTTTCTTTCCAGCAAATCCCCGACGCAAATCTAGCCGTCCATCTGTTCAGGACACGTGGCAGAGATCGAAGCTCTTGGGAAAAGTCCCGATAAGCGAGTTCCTCGGCTTTTCGAGATTCGGCATTTCGCGGATCCTGGAGACAAGAGGTCCGGGACACATCATATCGCGAAATCGCGAGGAGAGATCACGACCGTCCATCTGCTGGGACACGTGGCAGCAATCAACGAAATCGGGAAAAGTCCCGAAACGAAGCACGCCATCGAAAAATCGACGATCGCGAAATCGAGGAGGCAAAGAACCTCAACATCAAAAATCGCGAAATCCCGATTCGCGATATCCCGATATGATCTGGACCGTCCGATCATCAGCAGATCTGGACCGTTGAAAAGTCCAAAGGCAAATTTTTCGCGTTTCGGCATTTTGAAAGGAAAAGAACGGGAAAATCCCGTAACGCCTTAACATTCACGCGCGTGGTCACATGTGAAGGAGACCAAAGGCCAAAATTCAAGCCCGATAATCTCCTATCGGCCATCGACAAACTAGCCATCGACAAATCGACGTTTCTGAGATCGGAGGTAAATACGAATTTTTTCCTTCTCTTTTTCCTGCAATTTTTTTAAAATGGCGTCGACTAGCAATCTCGGCCCGACTCAGGGTCTGACTCTTTTGGGAAATAATTACGAATTTTGGTCTCTTCGAATGAGGTCGTTCTTGCAAGCACAAGAGTGTTGGGAACCAGTGGATCTCGGCTATATAGAACCAGATCCAGCCGCCCTCACTGCCATGACAAATGCTCAGAGAATTGCTCAGGCAACTCTGAGGACCAAGGAAAACAAAGAAAAATTCTGGATACAAAATTCGGTGGATGATTCGATTTTTTCAAAAATCACAGGCGCTGGTACTTCCAAACAGGCCTGGGACATCCTCAAAACGTCCTACCAAGGAAATGACAGGGTAAAAACAATTAAACTGCAGTCCTTGTGGACACAATTCGAGAC
>ML792630.1:186697-199329 GCA_009831015.1 Picea engelmannii
GGATTGCCTCGACTGGTTTCCCCTCTGTTGGGGCAGTCCAGCAATTCCAGGGGATTATTTTTGTAACTTTGGAACCTTGTTTTAGCCATTGCAGGCACCTTACGTAATACAATTTTCTTACTTACAAAAAAAAAAAAAAAAAATAATCGTTTCAAGGATTATTCACCCTGAACACATGTCAGTCTTCCCTCAAGTTGTGTTTCCCATGTTTTATTTCTTTTTAATTTAAATAAATTTGAATTTTTGCTCACTTCCTCAATTAGTTCCTAGATTTTCTCCTAGTTGTGTCTTCACTCCCCAATTTCTCATTTATTGTGTCTCCTAATTGATTTATAATTGGAGTTTGATTAAGAATCTTCTCTTAGTTAGGATTTTGAGTCTAGTTTGACTTAGGACTCTAACTCTATATTGACATCCCATTCTCTTATGAAATAAATTCTTTTAATTAAAATTCTTTTTATTAATTTCCTGCACACATTGCGCACATGTCTTAATTTTTATTCTCTCTTTTCTAGGTTTTATTTAGTCTAAAGTCCGTTAAATCTATTTCTATAAAATTTATTTAGGAATAACAAATAGACTTATATTTTATTATGTTTCCATTTTATAAATTTGTATAAATTTATATATTTTTTTCTATCATTTCTAAGTATTTTTTTTATTTTGTAAGGTCTTCTATATTTTTATTAATTCGTTAATTTATTCATGCGATGTTTCCTTAAATACACACCTACGTGTTCCAAGGGTGCCACTAACCATTTGAATTATTTTGGAAGTTGTCTAACACTTGGAGTCAATACTCCACTTGTCAAACTTGTGTGAGACTAAGGACTTACTGTGGAATAAGAAATATTCCTTATTACGCACCCCTAAAAAATCCTTGTGAGTGACTATCTCAGTCTTCCCTCACAACACCATGAACCTCTTGCGAAAAAGGTAGTCATTAACCTTTAGTTTAGGTCATGGTGGGAGTATTAGTAGGATGTGACAGGGACACTGCCACACCTCTCCCTCACAAATATGATATATGTGTATGACCCCTTCACTCCACATGTGACTCAGATTATCCAGTTTCACCATTCTTGCATCCATTGACAAAAATTATATTAATAACTCTTATACATGAAATCCATAACTGAAATCATCATCATAACACATGGGTAATAAAATTAAGTACTCATAATCAAAGTCAATAGTACTCTCGCTGACTCAGTCTGGAGTCCAAGGAGTTTTGTCGATGCCATCAACATCCTCATCACATGATGTTTCCTACACACTTAGGAAACCTCATCATAATACCTGTCTATTAGATACATCAATATAAATAACATATCAAAATTTCAACATTTAATTATAGCATAAACATTAACTCATACAAAAAATCAGATAATCATAAAGTACCATGTTTAGCTGGATCACTTGCACGCAAATGTCCTCAAAGAATAATGTGTGTTATGAAAATGTGTTAAGTGAAAATATGAATGTTACATGAATATTCTCCAAGATATTGAGTCGACCATATCAAATTGGCATTAGCTTTTTCCCTTAAACTTTAATTATATCCTTGCTAATATGTAACCATTCTTGATCACCAAATTCGAACCAATTATCAACCCGATGTTTTTCATGCCTTGCCATATATTTATCTTGTATTTTATCTAACATTTCTCGTACTTCTTGATGTACCTGTTGGATATTTTGAATGAACCTTTTAGCTTTATCTATATCATCCTATCCATCCTCTTTACTTGCTTCTCCAATATCAAATTCCACAGGTGATTTAGGAAAATACCCCAAACATATCAAAAGGATTTTTCTGAGTAGAATAATGCATGGCATGATTATAAGCATGTTTCACATAAGGTAACTACTATTCCGATAAGTTAGGATGTTTGCTATAGTATCCTTGGAGTAGATGTACCGTTGTTATATTTATCACATATTTATCACAAACCCCATACAAAATCCATGGAAATTATTTCCCGTGGATGAGAAGGTACTGGAAGTGGAGTATATAACCCCAACATTTGGTTGCTAGGCTTGTTTGTGGCACACATAACACGCCCTTTTAGATACTTGGAAACTATTTCATTCATTCGAATCTAGTAAAAATAACTCTGCGACTGTGATACTACATTTCCAACCCAAAAATAACCATAAATGAGAGATGTATGAGCTTCTCTAATTACATTCACTCCTTCATCTATGGATATACAAATATTTCCAAGATGATATAAAAAAATTTCATGCATATAATAATCTAATTGTTGATTTCCATGAATTAATGCTTCATATACATATTTAAAATCATCATCCTTGGCATATTGTTTAACATACCTTTCATGAGATAAAGGATTATACCTTAGTATTGTTTATGCATTGATCATTGGTCTTGACAATATATATACAACCTTATTATGAATACCTTTCTTATACTTGATTACCAGATGAAACTATTGTAAGAAACCCAACCACTTGAAATGTCGTAACTATTGTATCTTGGTCTGTGATTGAAAATACTATAATTGTTGATGATCTATATGAATTATTGTCTCCTTTCCCATTTAGTAATTATTTCATTTCCTCACACTTTGCATCAATGCATACAATTCCTTATCATATGTTGGATAGTTAATCACACCCTGAGTAAAAATTTTAGAATGATAACATATAGGTTTACCTTGTTGCATCAAGAGTGCTTCCATGGAATATCTTCTTGCATCGGATTGAATTTGTTAAGAACCAAATATCAATATAGCATAGAAAAACCTCAGAATAAGTGCTCAATGCCTTGAAAAAGAGAGAATTTCAATTAATAAGACTCTTCGAGGGGGAAACCTCCTTTTACACCACATAAATGTTCAAGTACCAGATGATTCCAAATGAAAATGTCTCATAGGTATATATAGGAGACTAGGAGGTACAATTACAACTAATGGACCCAAGCCGATATAAATAAAATAAAATTACTAATATAATATTCCCCAACTAAGGGGTAATGTGCCACTATTTAGGGCTTAACATGTACCTCCCCTTCAGACAAGTGTTGTCCACAACACTTGAGTAATTCTGGATGCTTATATATAAAAGACTTATCTTCCCAAGTGGAATATTCAGAAGGAAGTTTCCTCCACTTAATGAGATACTTTGAAATGGATCTATTCCTCAGCTAGAAAATTCTTGTGCCAGTGATGGCTTCAGGCTCCAATATTATTTTTCCATAGATCCTCCAATATGGATCTATTCATCAGCATATAGTTTTTTCTCCTTTAGTACTTTTAGCACCTTGTCAACATGTTGCACATGATCCTCCCAAGACTTTCTATAGATTACTATATCATCAAAAAATACTAACACACATTTTCGAAGGAAGGGCTTGAAAATGGAATTCATTAACCCTTGGAGTGTGGAAGGTGCATTTGTAAAGCCAAAAGGCATGACCAAAAATTTATAATGGCCTTCATGAGTTCAGAATGTTGTTTTTTGGATATCTTCTTCCTTCATTCTAATTTGATGATACCATGAACCGAGATCCAACTTTGTGAAATAGCTTGCTCCATGTAGTTCATATAACAATTCATCAATGGAAGGAATGGGAAACTTATCTTTAATCATGATCTTGTTGAGCTCTATATAATATGGACACATACGCCACGAGCCATATTTCTTGAATACCATTACAACTGGTGCAAAGTAAAAACTTTGGCTAGGTCTAATAATGCCAGCCTCTAACATTTCTTCAACCATACACTCAATTTCACACTTCTGGGCATAAGGGTATCTGTACAGCCTAATGTTAGGAGGAACACTCCCAGGAATTAAGTGAATATCATGATCATGATTTTGAGTGGGTGGAATACCTTTGGGAATATCTTCAAATAATTTGGAATGCTTATCAATGATCCCTTGGAGATCTAGGGGAATAGGTGGCTTAGATGTTCAAAAATCTAGTGAGAATAGTTGTGCAATAACACCTTGATGCCCCTTTTTCAATAATTTTGTAATTCCATTAGAGGTTATCACCTTACTGGGTTTCCCAGTGATACCTCTTAACTCAATTTATTTTCCTTCGAATGAAAATTTCATGAAAAGTTATTGAAAATTAAAATCCATTGTTCCTAATGATTGTAACCATTGGATTCCTAGTACGACATCAGCACCACCCATGGGTATAGAAATAATTGGACTATTTATTACATATTCCGCCATAGTAAGATTGATCTTATTTAAATTTCCTAAGTAATTGATAGTTCCTCCATCTTCAATCATTACTTGAAAATATGGCACTAGATATACAAAGCAATTGAGAGCTTTGGCTAATTTATATTGAATGAAATTATGAGTACTACCAGAATCAATTAGGAATATTACCCCTTTTTTTTTTATATCCTTCGATCTTGAGTGTTTGAGGAGTGATAATTCCAGCCAAGGCAATACACGATATCACGGGAGTCAACTCTTCAAAAGAAATCACTTCTACATTTTCTTCTTGAGATGGTTCTTCTTCTTGTTATTGTTCTTCTTCCTCTTCACATTCTGTGTAGAATAATTTCTTCTCACCACACTTATGTCCCTTACTGTACTTGATGTCACAATTAAAGAATAAACCTTTTTCTTTCCTTTCCTCCAATTGTTGAGGTGTCAACCTTGTAGGTTGAGTTGTTTTAGAAGAAGGATCATTATTCTCTCGATAGATGTTAGGATTGGTCCTTTTAGTATCCATAGCCATGACTTTACATTCAACATTTCTTGCCACCCTAAATGCATTCTCCAATGATTTGGGTTCCCAAAGGTGAACCTCATGTTGAATGATATCCTTTAAAGTTCTTATGAATACATCAATCAAGTGCTCATGTGGAATATATGTTACCTTTATATTCAATCTTTGGAAGTTCTCAATGTGCTTTGTAACTGAACCCTTTTTCTTGAGATTTATGAATTGGCTAAAGAAGGAATTACTCCTTGTATCCTCATAGTGTGCTATCATTTCTTCCATGAAAATTGTCCAAGTGATGACTGATTTGTGAGAACAAAGCCATCGATACCATACAAATTGACTGGGTTCTAAGTATAAAGAAGCAATTTGTACCTTTTGTGTATGTATCACATTATGTAGATCAAAGAATTACTCTATTTGAAGTATTCATGTGATTGGGTCATTGTCATCAAACTTCCTCATATTTATCTTAGGAACGTGGTTGGTATTCAACCCAAAGTTGAAGTTTCTCCATTCTTGATTCATCTTCCTTGTGTCCTCATCATGAATTTCATGGGGTACATTTTAACTTTCAAGTGTCCTCTCTATTAGGAAATTTTTCAATCCTTCCATGATCTCCCTTTTTAAACCATCCATCTTAGTATCCATTATTGCCTCCAATTTATTTTCATTTGAATCCATCATTTCTTGTAGTTCATATTTTGTCACTGCCTTCTTTTGTAATTCATTTATGTACCTTCAGATTTCTTCACCTTTATCAAGAGTCCAATTAGGACTGTCTGGAGGCTTTTTTGGTGTAGAAGCTGTTACACATTATTTTGGTCACCCTGGTGATGTGTCTACAAGTATAAATTCATCCTCTCAAACAGATCTTTCCCATGAGAAAAGTAATTGGTTTCCTGCTCTACAAGGATTTTTTTAGAAGGACGTCACAGGCTACTAGTATTATAAAGTGCAAAAAATTTGATTGCCGCAGGATGCTCTAAACCTAGCCTGTGGGGTTTCTGCAGGCTGCTATATAGACAAGGTGCGACGACTTTCTAAAACTGAGAAAAAGGAAGAAGTTCATGAAATTTCTAGAAGGAATCTTCTAGAATATGAGGTGGCATCTGTGTGGCTGATATCCTACTCGCCTCTCTGATTTGGTTGGATAATCTTGATCTCTTTAACCATCTCTCTTTCTCCTATATAATGATGGATTTCTCATGGAAAGGTTAAGCATTAAGTAAGCAAGAGCAAGTAAGGAATGATTAAGGTTGAATAGGCTGTGAATTGTGTGAAGTACTCTACATCATATGCTTGAAGGCTTCATCTCAACTTATCAAGTTATTGTGGATCATCTTCACGCAAGCTTGGAGAAAGTGTGTGTGTTAAGATCCAGGGCCACCGAAAGGGAACTTAGTGAAATCAAGGTTGTTTGGTTGTATCTTCCACTTTCTCTTAATACAATATAGTGGAATGTTTCTTTTCCATAAAATCATTCTCATTTTATTACATGATTCCTTGATCACATGTATAAGTCTTCATTGAATATACTATTATTTCTTTCACTTTGGTTGGTTTGTGTTTCATTGCAGGATCAATAGCACAAGAGCACCGGAGTGAAGCAGGGACAACAAAGACATAAGGAAGTGATATTAAAAGGTATGTTACTCATCCTTTATTTGGTGGTAGATTCAATTATTATAGCTTAGGGAAAGTGTCATGTCATGTATTGTTTTGTTCTAGATATAGGTGGATCTAGGGATATCAGTTTACGTCCGCATTTACCGATATATCCAATAACAAAATTAGAAACTCCATTGGGGAAACGACCTGTTTTTGGTTTTTTCTATCCATTTTCCCTTAGAGTACATCTTTTTATTATGTGTTATTTTCTGATTCTATAAGGGATCAATCCAGACTATCTGGCCCTGAAAGTTTCCTAAATTTCTTTACCCTCTTTCCAATTTTCTTATGTTTACACACGTTTCTTCATTGTTCTCTATGTGTCACCTGCGAAAACTTTAGATTGTCGCACCCTGACTATTTAGGCTAGTGCAAAATTTCCGCACCCTACCCATTGATAGCCTGCGAAAACTGGTGATTTTCGCACTGTAACCTAGTGTTGGCCTATGACGGTGTCTGTAAATTTTTTTGGATTGGGTCTTGATTGTATTTTGATGCCCAGTTTTTCCTTGATCACCTGAGGGGAACTTTTGAGGTCATTATTTGATTGATTGTTGAATTTAAAACTTGGTTTTTGATTGGTTTTCAAATATTGTGAACCCTTCATTATCATTTTGTAAGTTATTTCTTCTGTATTTTTATTAACAAGGATATAATCTATGATCGTAGATCTGGGTGCTTGATTGATTAAAAGTCTTTCATTTGAGTGAGGTTTTGGATTATTTTACATTTTTTGGATTTCTTGTTGATTTGAAAGCTATTGCTTGTTTGCATTTGGTAAACACTTTCTTTTCATCTTTGTTTTTTATCTTCATTGAAAATTTGATTTGGGTTTCTGTTGAGTGTATCTATTTTCTTCGATTACATTTGCTTTATTTAGTATACCTTAGATCTAGTTCCGGAAAGGAAAATTAAAGTCATTCATTCTTTTTAAGTAATCATCCATAAAAAGTATTTGCATTCAAAATTGAGAAAGAGAGAATTGAGAAATTTCATTACTTATGATTGTTTGAAATTGTAGTTCATTCAAGAAAAGAAATTATATTTCGTAGCTTCCATGTTTCCGGAAATATATCTTCTCCTTATTGTATATAGAATTCATTGAACGAAAGATTGAATAATTCATATATATATTCATATTATTGGGTCAAGGTATCTCACAACATTGGTTTCATCTCCGTCTCCCTCTTAAGTAAACAAACATCCTCTAAAAAACATTGCGTAATTTGAAAATTTAATTAGTAAATTTTATTTTCTAGGGATCTTTTACACCAACATTAGTTAGGCTAGCGCTTTGGGATAGGCTGTGGGACACACTCTCCAAATAAGAAAACACACAATAGAATCTTGTGATAGGGAGTTTTCGAATCCATTTGCAACATTTTGTCTTGGGAAGCCCTTCTCACACAAGGGTTAAAGCTGAGGTCACATTGAGACTAGCAGAGTTACTCACCCTGCTTTGTTGGTCTTGGTGTAGAGATTGTGTGTATTATGGGGCTCACTTGAAGGTAAACCCACAATGATGAGTGGAAGCCTATCAAGTTGATATCAGGCTAGATACCCTTCCTTTGTGCATGGATTGAACTATCGATTGTCTCCCCAGGCATCACCTGTTGTTCTTGGTAGCCTTAGTTGCCTATCTTTTTAGGTTCTTACACGAGGTGACTGTGGAGGGGAAAGTCTTCACGATACCTGGAATCGACGTTGGTGAGACTCACTCAGGTTCCTTAGAGGGTATACCCATGATTATGTGTGGGATCTTTCACTAGGGTGTAAGTCCATTAAGCATGTCGTCAATGTAACTTTTGCACCCGATCTATCCTAGCCCCTTCTTGTCTTGACTTCGCGACGTTGGATTTCATCACCAAATAGTGACTTCAAAATAAGAAGGTTTGTTTTCTTGATTTGATTCCTATATTTATTAGCGAGTGTTGTTTGTCTTCGTAGTTGTCCATAGATTTTTTTGCATAAAATATTTGGCTTGGTCAACATCGACCCTCCACCCCATTCGCGTAGGGTCCAGGGAATTCCTCTGGAAAATATGGAGGATTATCTCTCTCTACCCCCTCAGTCACCAGAGGGCTCTTCTCAATAGAGTGAGGTCCAAGAAACTGTAACTTCACAAGAGGAAGGTTCTACTTCTTTAGAAAATTTCCAAATTATTTTTGATTCTCTAAAGGCTTTCCACATTCCTCCTAGATATGAGAGATGTATTCTCCGGCTGAAATCATTCATAGAACTTGTTCTTGACACTTTTGGAATATCGACCGGACCCCATTCAGGCCCTAGAGTCAGGGTTCCTCTTTGGACTATCGACATATTTAGAATCTTTCCTTGCAAGGTGAAGAACCTTTATGGATCAGGGGTAGGTGTTGATATACCTATCGTATCATAAATACACGTAGTGTCTGCTACCTACATGGTGCCACCAAACCACTTTTCTGGTGTAACCAACCATATCACCGTCATTCCAGACATGCAGTCCTTTGGTCCTAGCTCGACTTTTTCTCTCCAGATGGCCCATTCTACTATGGTTCTGCATATTACGACTATTCCTATGGGGAATGTGGTGGTTATCCAAGATTCCATTGGTACAACACTCTCGTCTACACCTATCGCGTCACTTCCTCCTAGGTATCATGCTTTGAATCCTTCCACTACTATCTCTACCTAGGTCCCATCCAGAGTTTCTGGACTTTTTTTTCCATCTGGGTATAATTCTTCTACCAGTTTTGTTCCTACACCTTCCAAGGTCCTCTTCATAGGGTCTTATCCACCTTTTACTGGGGGTTCTGGACCTAGTGGTTCCAATCCAATTGGAAGCACCCATCATTCATTCACTTCTGGTTACCAGATTCCTGTTGGAGGGAAATATAATGTTGGGGGGTATCCCCCACTTGGAGGACAACCTCAGGTTGGGATCTATAATCCACTGTATGGACATAACACATCTGGATCACTAGCCCAACTTTGGAATCTCCTTGCCCAAGGAAATCCACAATCATCTCAGGGGCAACATCCTCAAATAAACCCTTTTATACCCCCCCACTCAGGCCATCCATATCCGAGTTATTTGGTTTCCACTTGGGGTCCACACATTCAGTCTAGTGTCCCTTTCAAGGGAACATTTCGAACCAACCCAACCCTATGGGCTACAAGCCTCCAAATCCTTGGCCAAATCTATCAGGACACTCCACGTACATGCAAACTTCTTATGTTCCTATTGGTACACCGACAAGACTTCCTCCCCAAAGTCACTAGTATCCTCAAGTGAATAGACAACTTCCTTTTCTAGCCACTTTGGATCTACCCGATTTGTCTAGAATCTTGAATGATCCTATCTTAAATTCTCCCCATTGGCTCGTCATACCGGCCAAGATACCATCCAACATTCCCAAATTTGATGGTAAACTGGGAGAACACCCAAAAAACCATGTCATGACTTTTCACCTTTAGTGTTCTTCCAACTCTTTGATGGACAACAAAATTTGATTACGTCTTTTTCAATGAACTCTCATGGGTTCAGATGCAAAGTGGTATATAGAATTACCACAAGGTTTCTTTAATGACTTCAACACCCTTGCCATGGATTTTCTCACACATTACCAATTGCCTATCCGCTACGAGACAAGAACCGAGATTTGGAGTTCCTTTAAGCAATCTTCGGCCACTCATATTTTCGATCACATCCTTGATTGGATACGAAGACAACGTTTGATCAAACTCAACCTTCCTGATCAGTTATTGGTTGAATGGTTCACTAAATGATTCGTGAATGAAATATCTCTTGATATTTCCATGGGTGGAGTTGTCATTGAAAAATAGGCGATTAGTTACGCTCAGTACCTAGATCTTGTTTATTCACAAACATGCACTCTTTACGACTTTCTCCCTGATTCTCCTCGCCCTTCTACCACCATTACCTCAACAACCCCAACAACTTCTCATGTTGTTGATGGTGTGATTGGCACGTTCCATGTTGATGCTAAATCCACATCGACCACTCACACCAATCCCAAATCTCCTGCTTCTAATGTTCAAAGTGCTTCGACTCCTACTCCTTCCACTGGTAAAACGTTTGAGGTTAACTCTGTTCAATCCACCACTACTGAAAAAAATAAGTCTAAAAAAGGAAAGGGTAAGAATAAAAAGGATAGAAATAATAATTCACATTCAGATAAACCCAAGACCCAGTTTGTTGATGATAAGGATAAGCGTAAACATCGATATCCTTGCCTTATCTTTGGTGATGATCACTACATGAAATATTGTCCAAGACGCGTTGAGGTCACTAAGTTCCTTTAAGAGACCGAAAAACCTTCCACTCCTATTGTTTTGTCACAACCTTTCTTTTCTCAAAAACAGGATCAATTGGTCATTCATGACTAACCCTCTCCTTCCACCGCTTCATATGTCCTTATGTGTACTGGTAATTCTACCAAGAACGACGTTGTCATCACCACTTGAGCCAAAGATTATTCTCCTTCAGAGGATAAAGTTGACAATTTACCACCTTCGTTGGTTCAACCACCTCCAACTTCACCTCCCAATGGTCCTCTTCATATTGAACGACTGGGCCCTGATACAGTTCTTTACCCTCCTACAAAGGGCATTGTTTGAAAGTCTACCTTCAATCCTCATGCACGTGGTGCCCAAAACTACAACATTGTAGAAGATCTTGCGCAAGCACCCTCTGCGATGTCAGCTCTCGAAGTCCTTCAAAGATGTCCCACTGAACGGAAGGCATTTTTAAAGGCCATCGGTGGAATTGATCCCATAGATACAAATTTGATAATATTTGACTTATAAGATCACATTTTCAGGCTACCTCCTCAGTTAGCTTTTCAGATTCAAATTGTTTTCGAGAAAAATAAAATCTGTCGAACCGTTATTGACGAGGAAGCCTCGAGGTGCATCATGTTTGTTGCTTGTTGGAAAGCCATTGATTCTCCCCTCCTCACTGAATCACAAAATACACTTAAGGCTTTCAATGGTTTTGGTTTTCATCCCTACGATGTTCTTCCCTCGTTGTCTATTATGTTGGAAGGAAAATTGGTCAACGTAGAGGTCGAGGTATTTGATGTGCCTGTTGACTATAACCTATTACTTTTTCGTAGCTGGATTGATTCCATGTGTGTCATCATGTCAACCCTTTTCCATGTATTATGTTTCCCACTTCAAGGAAAAGTTGTTATGGCTGACCAAGACGCCTTTTTCAACATCGATTCTTGTACTAGCAACATGCCATTTATCTCAAAGACACCTCCTGGGTACGAGAATGTCGGTGTGGGTCTCCTGAAAGATTCCACTTTAATGGGCACCTTCCTGATTCCACCACCCAATGTTCCACATCCTTTTGTCACCTCAATCAACATGATTTCCACCTACATCTGTGAAATCCCCGCGTCTTATGACCCATGGATAGTACTCGATCCTTGTGATTATCTTCGCTATGGTGAACAAATGCCTTTAAGTCTGGTCAAATCCTCTTATCAAGCCATTCAATCAGAAACCCCTTCTACTCCCTCTCTTGGTGATTCATCTTCGGATCCGTTTCACGTCATCTTTCCTATGAACAAGATGATCATTTCATTTATGTCTATGGAAGACACCCCATGGGGCGATGGACATCAGTGTTCCATCCTCTTCCTAGAGAAACACACCATACAGAGTTATCAATGGATTTCGACTTCGTCAATCATTGTTGTCATTTCCTCGGTCCCTGAGTCAACACACGATGTGATTTATGAAGGGAACCTGAGTAACAGTTCACCCATGTAATGCCCCATATTTTGACCTTGGGTAGTTAGAACATTATTGTTTGCTAATCTTAATAATTCAAAATTTAGCATTGTTTGGAGTCTGTTAGACTTGGTTAGACATTGAGATGTGTACCTCTAGACCTATTTGTATGTTATATGATATATGCTCATGACAAAGATAGTTATTTGATTATTTGAACATGAAAATTAAAATGGGTAAGTTCGGTACATGTTTACCAATTCAAATTATGTTGTGAATGTATAATAGATGCAATGCATGATGTAAATAGGAATACATTTCTTAATTGAGCGTGGATGAAAATATGGATTCTTATATAAATCTGTGATGTATCTACATCAATATGTGTTATTGGTGAACTAACCTACAGGATGATGAGATATGTGATAGCTAAATGACTATAATATTGAGGTAACTGGGATGTCATAGACATCATGAAGACATTGTATGCTATAAGTTGTACTTA
>ML792630.1:208861-240444 GCA_009831015.1 Picea engelmannii
AGGTTGTGACATTTTTGGAAGAGATGATTCTTGTGATAGTTTCCTTTGAGCATTTGTGCTTTGTTGTTCTTGGGGTCACGGGCATGGAGGGCCAAGAAACCGAAAGGTTTCTTGGAGCTAGGAAGCTGGCTAGGCTCCTAGTTTGCAGGGAGGATTCCATTGTTTCACTCTGGGCAAGCGGGAAAAGAATGCTTGGAAGCACCCAGGACTACAGTACAACCGGTGAGCTTCAACAATCTAAGGAGGAGGTATTTTTCAGTGATATTTTGTTATTGATATTTTGAGTATACTTATGTTTTAAGTTCTTAAATCTTAAAGTTAGCCTACTACTTATTTCATCATGTTATTAGATTTATCATTAAGAAGATGTAGAAGAAATGTGTAAATAAAAATCAATGAAATAATGCTAAAACAAAGTTGTTAATGTGTAAGTGTTTAAATAAATTGTTAATTGCTTAGCATCTTGTGGATGGGTGCTACAACCCACCATTCCTCTTGACATATCCATTAAACCTAGAGTTGTCGAAAATGCTCACATTGGAGCCGCATGTTCCGATGATAAAGTCGTCACTTATAAATCTATTTTTCAAGAATTATGTGATGTTTTCGCTTGGAGTTACGAAGAAATACCGGGTATTGACACCGATATCATTGTACATAAAATTAAGACCTACCCAGATGCTAAACCCATTCGATAGAGACTTCACCCAATCCACCCTCGTAAAGACATCGCTATCAAGATCGAAGTTTAAAAACTTTTTAAAGAAGACTTTATCTATCCTGTGGCTTTAACTGATTGGGTATCCAATCTAGTTTCGGTCAATAAAAAAAAAGGCACGATATGTGTATGTGTTGATTATAGGGATATTAGTAAAGCTTGTCCTAAGGACAATTATCCAACCCCCTTCATTGACCAAATCATTGACGATTGCTCCGAGAGTGAAATCTTCTCTTTAATGGACGATTTCTCTGGCTATAATCAGATTAATATTTTTCCCACGGATCAACACAAGATTTTTTTCATATGTCCTTCAGGTACCTTTTCCTACCGGAAACTTCCTTTCAGTTTAAAGAATTTTTAAGCGACTTTTGAACAGGCTATGTCTTATTATTTTCACGATATCATGCACATCATACAGCCATATCTCGATGATCTACCGGCTCATTCCATGTGCCGCCAAGATCACCCAACCCATCTCCGAGCCATTTTCATTCACTGTCGTTACTATCGTATACATTTAAACCCACACAAATGTGTTTTTTGTGTGGAGTCCGATCAAATTCTAGGTTTTATGCTGTCACTTCATAGAATTAAGGTGGACCCTTTGAAGTTTGAATCTATCCTTAATCTACCTCCTCCTTCTACACTTGGCCATCTCCAATGTTTGCAAGGGAAGGAAAACTTTTTTCGTCGATTCATCCCCAATTACGCTGATTTAATGTTAGGATTTAATCGACTATTGAAGAATGGTTACAAGTTCGTATGGGATGAAATTGCCAACAAATCCATCAAAGCTTTGAAACTTTCCCTAACCCATATACCATTACTTTTCCGACCCAACTATAGTCGAGACTATTTCCTCTACCTCGCCACTGCAAACTCTACCATTGCCATGGTCTTAGTCCAGGAAGATGATTCTCACAAAGAGCATGTAATTTATTATTTTATTTGGAGTCTCATGACTACCGAAGCCAAATACCTTCATGTGCAAAAACTGGCCTTGGCAGTTGTTCAAGCTATCCAACATTTCCATCACTATATCCTATTACGTAGAACCACTATCATTTTTTATTGAAACCCTATGCAACATATCCTTATGCACCAATTGCTAGGGGGAATGTACTCCAAATGGATTGCGATTCTCCGGGATTTTGACTTAGAGTTTAAATGCACTAAGTCTACGAAATCATTGGTTTTCGCCGAATTGATATGCGACCTTCCCTCCACTGAGACAAACAACATGGCAGAGGATTCCTTGCCTGATGAATCCCTTTTTCTTATCAGTTCTGATGATGCTTGGTACTATAATATATTATCATCTATCTCCAAACTCAAACTTTTCAGCCTGACCTTTCTAGCACATATTCTCATCATATACGGTATCAAGCCCGTCAATACATCATTCTCTGTGGGACTCTTTATCGCCATGGTGTTGACTCTATTTTGCAATGTTGTCTCACCTATGATGAAGCTGAGAAAGCTTTGAATGACTGTCACTTTGGAGCATGTGGTGGTCATATGTTTGGGTATGCCACTACCCAAAATATCCTACAAGCAGCGTACTTCTGGCCTTTTTTTATTAAAGATTGTATTACTGCTGTCCAGAAGTGTCATGCTTGTCAAACGTATAATAATAAAAGAAGATCTCATCCCACTCCTTTACACCCTGTAGCTTCTTTTGGTCCTTTCGCAAAATGGGGCACTGACTTCATGACATGTAACCCTCACTCAGATGGGGGGCATGGATACATCATTGTAGCCATGGATTATTTCACTAAATAGGCTAAGGAGATGCCTACATTCGATAACACCAGAAAAAATTCAACACTCTTCATATTCAATCATATCATCACTCGATTTGGAATCCCACAAGCTATCGTTACTGATCACGATAGCCATTTTTGAAACTTCATGTTGTCTAAGCTTACTAAAAATTTGGGTCTTCGGCATGAAAACTCAACCCCCTACTATCCATCGGCCAATGGCTAGGTTGAAGCAATAAACAAAGTTCTTATCACTATGCTTCGATGGATAATAGGAATTCATAAGCGAAGTTGGCACACAATGTTGTTTTCAGCATTATGGGCCTATCGAACATCTGTAAAGTCTGTCATGGGGTTCACACCTTTCCAATTAGTGTATGGTATAGAGGTTGTCCTGCCGAATGAATGTGAGATACCATCTTTGAAGCTAGCTGTTGAAATTCTCCCCAACACCTCTACCAAAGAGGAACGTCTATTGTACCTGATGCAATTAGATGAAACCCGTCATGATTCCACCCTGGTTCTTGAAACTTAGAAAAAGCATTTCAAATACCAATAGGAAAAGCATGTCAATCCATGTGTTTTCTCTGATGGTGATCTAGTTCTCCTCTATGAACAAGATCCTGATTTACTAGGGGCCAAAAAATTCAAGGCTATATGGCGAGGTCCTTATATTGTCAAACGAGTGTTGGAGAAGGGACCTTATGAGTTAGCAGATTATGATGGCATTCCTTTGAGTGAGCCTAAGAATTGGATTTAATTAAAGAAGTACTATGCTTAGGCCATATTTGCATGAGTGCTTGTATTCTTATTGTATCATACCATTGTGTGCTACTTTTGTGTGCTTTTTCATTATTTGGTTTCAACTCCCAGCTGCTTACCTTGCGTTGAGCTTGGTTTCTAGAGGTCGGTGCCTTCACTACCCTACATTGGCTTCGCCGATGGCACTAGTCATAATACTCAGAACTTAGCATCGACTTATTGGGCAATCTGTGCACCTACAAATGAGTTAATCAGTCTACACGGTGTCTGCCTCGGTCATGCAACTAACAATATTGCAGAATCTAGTGCAGTCATCGAATTGTTGACCGATGCTATTTCAATTGGAATCTGTCAATTTGTTGTGCACCTTGATTCACAGTTAGTGGTACTACAGTTAAGAAATGTCTATGCTATTTGAAGTCCTACTTTGTTATGGGAATATCTACGAATTCACCTCTTGGAACGTTATTTCGATTACATTGAATATCAACATATTCCTAGGTGTTTAAATACATTGACAGATGCATTAGGTAATTATGTGTTAGATAGACATTTGAGACACATCTAAATTCAACCACAATTCACATTAAATAAAGTAATCCGGTAGAAGCCTCATGTATATATATAACGATAAAATTGTTTTACAAAAAAGGCGTTTTCGTCCGAAGACCAAAAATATCAAAATGAGAAGCACTTGGCTTCATATACAAAATATCATCAAGGATGTTGCTCATGGTAGCACACTACTTCCCATGCTACCCTATGAAGTAGTCGACTAAGTGAACCAGATATGCCCACAGTATGGCACTGATAACACCTCAGAATCTCATCGATGGAGATGTCCAGGATATTTGCTGTCAATCCCTCTAGGTTATGTTCGACCGCCTCATAGTCACCAACATCCCATCCTACTACCACAACTACTTCTCATCATCTCTTAATAGGGGATGTACCTGAAGACCGGTGTGTCCCTACATCTTCATTCTCAAAAAAATTTGATTAGTCATTGGATTGAAAGCATAAAAAACATTTTATATTTCAAAATTCACAAAAACATTATAAAAGAAAAATGTATTTCTTACCTAGGTCTCCCCACTGAAATCCTTCAGGTAGAACTGAGTTGGGGTCACCTCTGAAATCCAACTCGACATATGCATAATCGTCCACCATTAGAAGTTGAGGCCTCAACCAGTCAAAAAATACATCATTATACTTCACGATGGGGCCGACCACATGTCGAGCCATGAGGTCGCACCAACTCTTCATCCTTGGGTCTCGTGGAGATAGTATGCCACAATCTACCTGTAAACATAAATGGGGGACCCTCTCTAGGAAGAAAGACACTAAGATAGACCCATATCCAAAAATTTTCAGGTCCCCTTTCTTGCATTTTGTCAGCTGTGTCTTCATGCTACGAAGAAATTCGTCGCTCCAGTTAAAAACCAAAGGATTCATGCACTCTACTGCATATTGAAAATATATTTGGAGGGCCATGTGAGGAGATGCACTCCCCGCCATACATGAAATGATAAAAAGAATAGTCTGGAGGGATAAATCTTGGACACTCATGATTGAAAATGTTTCCTTGCGTCTCTCTTCCTCGAGATCACAATATCGGTGGAGATATTCATTCATTGGTAGACCACCACCTCTGCCTCCTGTCAAGGTCACATGAGAACCATGACGAGATAATCCCATAAATAAATAGATATCTTTGATATATAAGGAGAGTACGTGGGAACCCACATGAAACATCTTCTGGTCCACATCCCACATGTGGACTAGATACTCCAGTAACCTCAGTTGGGCCCTCATGCCCTGGATTTTAAAGAATTTTAGTAAACCACATTGTTGGAGGGTATTTAGAGTGCCTAGGTCATTCAAATAAATGAAATAATCATCTTCATGTTCCCTCTCCCTCCACTCCAAAATTTTGATTATCAAAATCCCGCATTAGGACAGTAAAGGGAAATTCGTATCCTCATTTGTTGCATTGAGAAGTTTTTATTGGCTAAACGTGTATGAAGAAAATTTGATTTTCGGCTACCACATGTAGATTATTACACATAGTGTGGGGTTTCCATAGGTGAACTACAAGATACATGTGGAAACTCATGGTTTCGCCAGGTCTCGACATAGGTCACCTGCGGCGGCCCATGTGCGCACTTACCAGCCTAAAATTCAACTCAAAAAAAATTTTTACACCAATAAAAATGAAATTTAATCCATTGAAAAGAAAGAGGACAATAAGATTACCGTTTTGATGAAATTCGTTTGTTGAATGGTCGCCCGCACCTCCCACAATCGACAGCCAAAGTCTAGGGTAAAAATAGGATTTCTAGGCAAGATTTGGTTAAAATGCAAATGAAATAGTAAAAATACATTTTACCTATATTTATTTCATTTTTTACTTTTTCTATTAATATTTCATATTATTTTATGCATTTTATCCAAAACCTAAAGGTTTAATTGTCTCCTGAGTGTTTTTTTTTCTCATAGAGGGAAGAACTAGGATCCTGAACAATGAAATACAAATATTTTTCTTGATTTCTTTTTCTGTTTATCACATGTACACGTACATTTTGAGGTTTTTTAGAAAAACCTCGAGCCTAGTCTTTGTTCATTCTCATGGTTGAAAATCGATGAGAACACAACCAAGTATAATTTTTTCATCTTTTCGTACTCGTCATGGTAACATGAAAAAAATGAAGCTCATGGAGTATCCTTTAATCTCTTTTCACGCTCTATAAAAACGAAAAGATTGTCGAGCGACCTTGTTGTTTTCATGCTCATAAAAATATTTGAAGAAAACATTTGATGGGAGATAGTTTATCAATTTTTTAGTCTCATCGAACTACTTTATGAAAAAGGAAATGAGAGAGTTCTCTTTAAGTGTTTTTCAAACTCTTTAAACATAAAAAACCCCGAGTTTTCTATCTTTGGACTCGTTAAACAAACATTGAAAGACCCATATGGGATTGAACCACTCTTTCTTAGGGTTCATTAAACATACTCCAAGGGACTCGTCTGAAGGATGATCTTACATCCACAAGCATATGTTATCCTCCTCAAGCTTGAATAAAAATAAAGAGGTACTCGCCAAAAATGGTGGGGGAAAATTTGGGAAAGAAATGTGTCTCAGTATTTGTGTTAGTAGCAGTAATAGTCGCTCTTGAACATGACACCCCCTTCATCATTGAACCTGGGTAAATTAATTCATCTCTTGTATGACCTTCTGCAAGTTCATATCTTGGGTCATCTTTGAGTCAATGCTTCCAATACCATTTTCATGTCATTCATATGTTTAAGAGAAGTCCAACCTTGCACAAGCCTTCTATCGAGTCGGCCATCTGCAGTTATCAATTCTTACCATGTCGGCCTTCCCTGTGTCAGTTTCAAATCATTTTCATACTTTAATCTACCCTAAATCTTTTACTTATTTTGCATCATTGATGGGGGATACATCAATTCCCTCCTATGACGAGTCTTTTCCTATCGACTTCAACTCATAATCCGGGAATAAGACTTAGAAATCATTTAGTACCTTAGAGCTTGCATGTCTCAATGGCATGTTTCTTCACTTTCAACATTGGATTCACATCATTGGTCCCTGATCGAGAGATTCTATCGAGTGTCCGACTTCATCTCATTTATTTGCATTTGATGGATTGTACTAAGGTACCTTGGGAGTCATTGACATCAATGGTGATTTCCCTTGCACTTGTTAACGATTTTCATTAATGACCGGTAATCAAGTGGTTTCTACCATGTTCAACTTCAACACTTGTAATCGTATGGCTAGATTCATACTTATGAACAAATGGATTGAAGACCCTGGATCTCATCATTTTGGTCTAGGTTGTGATGGAATATTTATGATTTGTATTGACACATAGATTTACTTTGTATGTCTCGTGGCTATGTTCGAATTTGAGTTTTCTAGAGCATAGATCCACAGTGTATTCTTGGTGGATATGTAGAATCTTGGTGGCCATGACTAACATTTATGGTTTAAATCATTTGTAGTCTGAGCATGGGAATGCCTACCTCAGAAATGGTATAATATTATGCAGATGCTTGGTTGTTTGCAGGTTCTCGATTGGTGCACTCCTTATTTCTGACACACACACACACATTCTACAAAGTGTTTGGGTTGTCACAAATTCCAACCTCATACTTTGGGGGACATTCTGTTATACATTATTTTGGTCACCCTGGTGATGTGTCTACAAGAATGTATTCAACTTCTCAAAAGGATATTTCCCATGAGAAAAGTAACTGGTTTCCTTCTGTTACGCATCAAAATTACTCATTGCAATGATGGCTAAATGTCGTCATTATAAATATTGCAAGTGTCGCATATTGGTTGCGAGTGTCACCAGTGTCGCAAACATCACACTGCCTATGTCGTCTCCTTAATGACATTGTAAGGAAACTAAGACACCTCAAAGACTAGTTTGAGGAAGGAAAATCAATTAACAAAAGAGTACAAACCTTGTGCCACTGGAAAGAGCCACTAAAACATCAATTTTGGGGAGTGATCCCCTTCCTACTGACAGGTAGAATTGGTGCTCTATACTCCCTTACAAAGGAGCATTCTAGCACTCTATTCCCCTTTTGAGGGAGCACTACTCCTTTTTGGGAGAAATTTGGTTTGTTGGAGGAAATCAGGGGACAATCCCCTCAATATATGAAGGTAGTTGGGTTCGAATATTGATTCAAGGCATGATCCTAGGAGAGATCCACAACTGAAGGAGAGGAATCCTCAACTTATCCCAAAGATCTCTCAAGTGGTTAGGCCTCTCTAAACCTATATAAGGAGGTCTCCTCATGGTAGAATACATGGGGATTGAGAATTACATTAAAATTATGATCTCATGAGTGAGATGTCATCAAAGAAATCATCGTAGATTACTTGAGAAAATGGGTTGGACAAGGAGAAATGGAAGAAGTTGTTGCACCTTCATTCAAAGGATTGTAAGTAATTTTACTTATTTTCATTAATGATCAATGCTTGGTCTGTTTCTTTCAAACTTATTCGTGTTCCATATGAGTTTGTCTCCAATAGATGGATCTATATTTGAGCTAATCTCAGTAGAGTAGGAAGTCCATTGTATCTTTGTTTGTTCTACAGGACCTATCAGGGAGCTCAAGATCAAAGCTCAACCTAGACTTTGTAGGGACAAACGTTGTTGATAAGGTACATATATTTCTTCTTCTCCTTCGTATGTTAGCTTGATTAGATCTAAAAGGATGCCAGTGTCCATGTTAATAACTTTTCTTTCTTGGCCTTAGGAGTCTAGAGACCAAGAGGGAATCCACTTGTCCACACAGGGATTCACCTACAATAGAAATTGGTGACTCCACTGGGGAGAAGCTCTGATTTTTTGTTTCCTTTCCTAGATCTTTTTTTTTCCCTTTGCCCACTATTTTGACCCTCTCCATTTTATTTTATTTTATTCTTATATTTGATTAATTGCCTCTTTATTTCATCTCATTCACCCTGCTTAATTGTGTCTATTTGGATTTTTTTTTTTGAGCACTTTTCTAAGTTTTGAGAGCAGAACACTCCTCTTCTGTTACTGGCAAAGAGCTAACACTCCCTATTGGCCTCATACAGGGCCCTGGAATGCTCTGGTGCCCCTTACACTAGAGCGCTACCCCTTTCTGTGAGAAATTCTCCAAAATTTACATTCTCTGAAGTTATTTCTTAATCTTGGCATTGGCTCAGGAGTTTTATAAATCTCAGTTCATCTTGGTATTGGCCTTCAACACCCTATTTTCTAAGAATTGATCTCTTCTTGATTAGGATTTTGATGTATTCTTTCCTTTCTTTGAGATCACTCTTCGTCTTTGTCGATTTAGAGTTATCTTATTGTTTTTCTTCTCATTTATCCGGCTGAGTGGAAACCTTTGTGAGGAATTTCAAAGATCTGTGCACCATCCCATCCGATCTTTGAGGTCATTTTTTCCCAAAGCTTTTTCAATTTTTCTTTTGAGTCTTTGGTTCTCTTTTTGAAAATTGTGTTATCTTTGTCTTTCTTGTTTAATCACAACGAGAGTGTGTTTTTTTTGTGTGAAATCTACTTATGGTTGTCAGAATATTATAGATCTTAAAGTATGATTAACATCTAAAGTTTTTTTACATCAAATTGAACATCACTTGTTATCACTGAAATTTCGTCCGCACAAGGCGATAAGAACTCAACATCGTCAAACAAGAATGAAGTCATTCATGGCACTGAATTAATTTCACAACATTGCAAAATGGTCAAAAACTATACAAAGTAACCAAAAATTGAAGGGCGCTTTACAAAAGTTGGGTGCGCGCATATGCGTGGAACAGGAATGTACAATGCACGCATGTGCGCACGATGCACGACTGTTGGCGCAAAAACCCGCGCACTTGCTAAACGACGCATTTATGGAATTGGTCGGCCTCCCAACCACTTATGGATCAGCTTCCAAGCCGATTTGACTCCCAAATCTGAGCTGAATCTGCATGGTAGGCTGGTCAAAGACCTAATTAAGCCCTAAAGAGCCCCTTTTCACACCTCAAAGGAGTTACATAATCACCCAATGCTATGCAATAAAAATCCATGAGGAAACATCATTTTATCAAGGAATTTCATGTAATGTTATGCTCCTTAGATTGTTTTAAGGACTCACTCCTTGACAATAATACATTAGCACCATTTCATTGAGCCATTCACCTCTCCATTGAGTGAATGTGCTTGGAGTTCTTTCACCATCATTCTCATTTTCTCATTGTAAGGAGAGCAAGTTTGTGAGGACACAAGAGCCTTCCTTTGGAGGAAGAAGGGACTCACAGTCCCCTTTATTCATTGTGATTTGATTTCATCAATTGATCAGCCTAAAAACATTGGTGATATTGGTCTTTTTGTGTTTGTTATTTCTTTATCCATATGCTCATACTTTTAGTTTGTTTTAATTTAATTCTTGCATATAGTTTTGTTGTTCTTTTCCTAACCCTTTCTTCTATAACTGTCATGCTCAGCAAGACCCAACTGGGCATGTAAGCACCCTTTATTTCCTCACTAAGTGGCGAATTGGGTGCAAACAGATTGGCGACCATACTGGGGAATAGGTATCAATTCCTTCCTCATTTGGGTTTATTTTGCTTTCCTTTTGCTTTCATTAACTTGCAGGTGCACAAACCGGCCTCTGCCGACCTGCTATCCAGTCAATTCAAGGGAGAATTGAGAGAAATCCATCCGGATTTCCTCTCTCAGCCGTTTTCCATAGGCGCGCAGGTGTTTCACCCCACATACGCGCATCGTGCGCGCACGCACTTTTACCGCAGTCTGTCTGTGCGCGCATCCACTTGTTCTTTTGATTCGATACGCGCATCAGCGCTCTGCGCACGCCTGTCTACACTAGAGGCCGCGCATCTGAACTAAATTTTACATTGTAAGGTCTTGGGATGTGGGGAAAGTCACTTTCCTTCTTAAGAATGATATTATGCATGCTCTAAATACTGCACCACTTAGACCCCTCAGCTTATAAAGGGGATAGTCAAACAAACATAGGCACTTAGGTGGATAAAAATCATTTTCCCTTATTTGCTTTTTGCCACATGGATGGCTTGCTTTGATTTATAATCTAAGTTGGACAATCATACTTAATCACACCTAATTCATATTTGGGACTAGAAATTGAAGTAACAATCCTTGAGTATGCTCTTCTCTTGTGCCTTCAAGCGATCTTGAGAACCAAAAAAAGATTGCGAAAACAATCTCATCTCCGACAAAGGCCCTTTTGGGACCCCTCTTAGTTCCATTTTTCCAACATATTTTAAATTTGTAACGGGCCCATACATGCCCACATGTCACAAAAGTAGGATAGTGGTTGGAATTTTGCTTTCTTAGATCAAAAAACTAGGAGAGTTTAAAGGTTTGTAACGAGCCCACACATGCCCACATGTTCAATCTAGGATAGTTTCATTCTTTTTCTAGATTAACTCACACATAGGGAGTTAAAGGATAGTAACGGACCACATGTCCACATGCTAGTTTCTTAGGGCTTTTAAAAATTCCGCAAGGTTGTACCAATGACATCTAGCTAATTAGGTAATCACACTCTTGTAAGGACCAAGCGAAGTCCACATGCAGCAAGGTGACATCTAATTAACTAAAACTTGGCGCACTTTCACTCACAAACAAAAGTCACTTCTCATCACTCACATAGCTTCTTCTCGAAACATGGAGGTCTAAGTACATTTCCTCCAAAGGGATTCCGAAAACACCCCATCTTTTCTTGACAGGACTATCCACTCCCACTTTTAATCAAACGAGGTTGGTTTCCACCCTCAGCCTCACAAAACAACTTCATCTAAAAACTTTCTAAAAAATCACTAAGTTTTCCTCCACAGGAGGTGCCAAAAGAAGTTTTTAGTCTAGGTAGTATTTCGTGGATAGGCATCCAAATAACTCCCCGTTATCTGGTTCTCACATTTTCAAACATAGAAGTTGACAAATAGGGAACTTAAATCCTCCAAGTCAAGTGTTCCAATCACCATAAGGCAGGGAGATACCCGTGAAGGGTTGAAGGCCGAGGTCCGGTTGTTCTGTGCGTCCCCCCTTGAGGCACCCACCTCTTGGACGGGATCCATCCNTAGGACATCTACCCAGGTGGCGATTGTGGGCTGCAATCGCACCTTGATTGGATTTTGTGTGGCTATTGGGAAGTATCGCCAGCTCTTTCGGGATATGACCCCTCTACCCCTCATTATAAACAATTATTTCATCCTTCACTAGTGTCTCTTCCGGTGACTTCAAACCCCACTGTTGAGAGCTATTGGAAGGTCCAGTGCTATTTGAGAGGAAGGACATTATGTCTTCTAGGACACGAGCATTTTCTTTCTTTTGATTCCCCCACGCAGACAAAACCCACTTACCCATATATATGCTTCTTTCTCATATTATGTATGATGCACATTTGATTACTGTTTGATTGGGATATATATATATATTGTGTAAACATTCAATGCAAAGGCTTTTTGTTTCTATATTTCTCTCACCACTTGTCACACATATTCACACAACTAGTCTGACATCATAGGGGAACCACAGAACCCCCGTTGTTCACGACGCTTGCTCAATCTCCCGCCTATATTAGGGGGAGTATCCGATCGTACCCGCTCATCTGTACCTCCTTCACACACTCCTGTGATTGCTACCATCTTAGGATCATCTTTGCTTGGTTCTACTTTACTCGGGTCATCCTCCCAAGGTCATCCGCTCACTCGCTCTCCTTTACACGGAAGCAGGGGACCCACTTCCTCTCAAGGAGGGAGCACCAACCCACCTAGTCCCCATCAAGGGTCAGGTTCACAACACAATATGGCTGGAGATAACCCTCCCCCACCACTACAGATGCCATACTTGGCCTCTCTCAACATACCGGATCTCACCAAGCTCACCAACGACCCTATATTGCATGACGCCACATGGCCTGCAATGCCAACAAAACTTCCTTCAAACATACCAAATTTTGAAGGCAAGGCGGGGGATGACCCCGCCAACCACGTCATGACCTTTCATCTATGGTGCTCTTATAATAGCATTATGGATGATTCCATCAGACTACGATTATTTCAATGCACACTTACTTGCCCATTAGCCAAATGGTATGTCGAAGAAAAAACAGGGTCACATACGACCTTTGAGTCCTTGGCCAAAGCATTCTTGACATTTTTACAATTACCAATCCGCCATGACAACGGTCTAGAACTACTGTCTAAATTCAAACAGACCTCAGCCACCCACATTGCTGACCACATCCATGAGTGGCGTAGGCGACGTAGTTTGTGTAAAGCAGAAACCACCAAGCAATAATGCCTTGACTGGTTTCTTAGATCACTTGTCTCTCTCCTTGGAAAAGACGTCGCTTCCACCTTCCCTCAATCCGAAGAGGAAGCCATCAGTAAGGCCCAACAATATGACCTCATTTATGCACAACCAGGGTACTTATACATGGTACTTCCTGATCTTCCAAAACCTGTGCCATTTGGCCAAGACAAACCTGGGATGTCTCACTCAGCAGACGGACTAATAGGTGCCACCACGCACCATGGTCCACAACCCCAACCACCACCGATGTATGGAACACCTCAATACCCGCCGGCATATGGGGACACTCCTTATTACCCTCCACTTCCCTATCAACAACCATATCCTGTTGCTATACCTCCACCCATCAGTGGACCGCCACCGACACCTCCCATACATCCACCTATTCCCACAAAAAATGGTACTCCCTCAACATCAGCTTATAGTACTAGTGAAAGTACGCAGCCTTCCTATGTACCTTATGGATCGGTACCACCACAAAATCCATACTTCCCTTTTCCTGGTACTCCACAACACACGGCTCCCCCACATCCACATGCGGGGGTCAATTTTGTTCAACCTTCTGCTGCTCAACAATACCAAAATTTTGAACAGTTGAACACAACCAACCCAACTCATCCTTCGAACAATCCCAAGAAGAAAGGATGGAACAGGAATAACAATAACCCAAGTCAAGGCGGGAATCAACCCCCACAACACCAACCCACTGGGGGCAACCAGAACCAAGGGAACCAAAACCCCCAAGGAGGCAATAACAACAAACACCAAGGGCGAAATAATGTTAAAACCATCCACCCTTGTGATATTTGTGGTGAGTTCGGTCATTACACTCACCATTGCCCCCAGATCACTGATTTCAAATGGTTGAAAGACTCGGGTAGTCTTCCCCGTACCCCTGCACAAACCGCCCCTCAGTAGACACCACAACAGTATGTGCAACAACCCCCTCCCGCCGTGCTGCAAAATCCTATTCCACATCAAGGCGTGATAAACACCCAACAGGATGCACAGCATCCCCCACCTCAGGTGGGACAATACCACAACCCTAACAATCCAGCAGAGCGTACCATTCTCCTCACCAGTGAGGAAGAAATCCTTATACAAACACAGAATCGTCAGTATCCAGCTGAGTCTACTCCTATTTCTCCAGAGACAAACCCTACACCGACGGGATCCCCGTTGGTGATCCCTCACCCTTCTGCCGAACCACCATTATGCATCCCTCGCATCCCCTTGCGTAGGAACATCCACAACCCACAGGCTAGGGCCGCTCACAACTATAGCTTGGTCGACGACTTAGCACAATCCCCGGCTGCCATGTCAGTCTTGGAAGTCCTCCAGACTTGTCCTACACAACGGAAATATTTACTTTCCGCCTTGGGGGCAGTCGACCCGGACGATACTCGACTCATCACCTTTGACCTTGATAGTTGCAAACCTCAGCTTCCCACCTTGGTCGCCATTCAAATACCAGTAAAAATATGGAACATCACCGTTCATTGGTGTATCATCGATGAAGGTGCATCTACATGCATCATGTCCAAAATAGTATGGCAGAAACTTGGTTCCCCAGAACTCATACCTTCCGCCATCACATTAAGAGCTTATGATGGATGACCCTCATCTCCTGAAGGGATCTTCCAAAATGTCCCCGTTGAACTCGGGGGAAAGACTATTCTCATTGACATTGAAGTTATCGACACCCCGCTCGATTACAATATCTTGTTCGAACGTAGCTACATGTATGCTATGAAGGCAGTGGCATCGTCTGTCCTTCGGACAATCATGTTCCCCCACAAAGGAAAGATTGTAACCATCGACCAAGTCTCGCATTATGAGCCTAATCCATCTACCAATCTCGATAACATTCTTCCTCTCATCCACACCAACCATGACACATACCCACTCGTCGAGATGGGTCCTGGGATTTTCAAAGATCCATCCTTGTTAGGGACGTACCATGGAGCACCACCACTCCTTCCCCCTAATCAAGTATGCGTCGTCTCATCTAATGGAACTCACATGGAGGATACTCTTCCTCCACAGGAGGTTTCAGTCATTCCCGATGTCTCAATAGTCGCAGAACCACTGCAGCCAGAGCCTCCTGCGCACTCGTCGACCTCAACCGTCCATGAATCCACATCCCCTCAGGGGCATAGTCCCATTTTGGAGACACTCCCCCAACCCCTCACCCAAATTCCCTTCTTTTACCCTCCACCTGGTATCGAAGCTTTTCAGGTAGCTGCAATTCTCACACTACCTAATATGGTGTTAGCCATCCTGGTTTGGTATTTACACCCACCAGAGATGGTCCCTTGACCATCCCTTCCCCCACAGGAAGGACTTCCCATGACGATTCCCGTCCTTACCCCTACTACCCCCATACTCACAACCCCCCCTGCTACAGCTGGGGGTAGGAGGAAGAATAAGGAGCCCACCACTCCCCTTCCTCCACGCATCCCACCACCTTGCGCACTATGTGAGAAAGAGGGCCACCAAACTAACAATTGTCCATCCCTACCTGAATTACGGAATTTGATTCCACTCAATCAAACTCCCATAACACCCATCAATACTGCTAGTCCTACTACTACCCAACCTTCCAGTAGTAAAGGGTTGAGGACTAAATTCGCGTGTGCTATATGTTCTGAATATGGCCATTACACCCATCATTGCCCAGCACTGCCACGCTTTCGGCAGACATTAGCGGCTGTACGCAAGAACGTCCAGAACAACCCACTCCCTGCTACGTCCTCATCAAACATCACTAACATTCGCTATTTCACCACCACAGTCAATGAACGTATGAGATGCCCTTGCTCTCTCTACGATTCATTGACTCACTTTACATACCAGTGTCCGATGATCCTTGCATACAGGAAACGTCAATTGGCCCTGCTTCGTCAACCCGCAGAGACGACCAATGACCTTCCCTTGTCAGTAGCAGGTCTTCATGTCATTTCTCCCGAGCCTGAGGCACTTCCAACACCTCCATGGTTCTTTAATGACATCTCTGAGTATTTACCCCGCAACCCCCCCAACTCTCATGTTCATTCCTCTGTGGAAACTCTCCACCCAACCAGCATGGGCACTCCTCAGTACTTCAATATATTGTTCATGTCTAGTGAAACCTCACCATATGCTCGCACCACTCCCCTTGCTTCTCCAGCAGGGGGCAATCACACTAGCGCTGAGATCACTCCTCACGACCCCTTGTATTCCCAGCGTTTCCAATGCGACGAGGAAATCCTGGAAGAGCTACAACGCCCAGACTCTCCCTGTGACGCACTACATCATCGTGCACTCTTCCTTCCACAGGAAGCCCTCATGCCTCCTAATCAAAACCCCATTTACGCGGTCGAAACCAAATATTTTATCCCATCCGGGCCTATCGATTGGTTCAACAATCCCATTCCTACCCCTGACCCTTTTGAAGAAGGTAATATGGCTAACATTTCCCCCACCATCAAAATCGACACTTCCATTAAAAACGACATCGTCGAAGAATCATCATTGGAGTTGCTTGCACTCCTCAGGAAATCGCCGCATATAAATCCCTCTTCCAGTAATATAGGGATATCTTCGCTTGGTCATACACAGAAATTCCAGGTCTTGACCCATCTATTGTCGAGCATCGCATTGACACCTGGCCTGACATCACACCCGTTCGCCAAAAACAACGACCGCTGCACCCATCCAAGGCCGCGACTATCAAAGCCGAAATTGAAAAATTACGTACAACTAGGTTTATTTACCCCATCGCTTACACTTCATGGGTTTCCAACCCTGTACCCGTTGACAAAAAACAGGGCACGATCCGCGTTTTCACAGACTTTCGTGATCTCAATAACGCATGTCCAAAAGACAACTTTCCAACGCCATTCATCGATCAAATTATTGACGATTGCGCTGGCCACGAGGCTCTCTCCTTTATGGATGGATTCTCGGGATATAACCAAATCCAAGTCCACCCAGCCGATCAGTATAAAACCGCATTTATTACCCCATGGGGTGCCTTTGCATATCGTGTCATGCCCTTCAACTTAAAAAACGCTGGCGCAACCTTCCAGCGGGCCATGACATACATCTTCCACAATCTGGCTAAAATCATCCTCGCCTACTTGGACGACCTCACAGCACGCTCCAAGAAACGCACCCAGCATCTCGATGATTTACGAATCATCTTTCAACGGTGTCGCCAGTACAACATCCGCTTAAACCCTCTCAAGTGCGTGTTTTGCGTCACCGCCGGATGCCTCCTTGGTTTTATCATTTCCCAAAGAAGTATTACCGTGGACCCCCTCAAAGTCAAAGCTATCATCGAAATTCCACCTCCCCAGAATTTACGGCAACTTCAGAGTCTTCAGAGAAAAGCTAACTTCCTTTGACGCTTTGTCCCGGATTACGCCATATGTGCACATGGTTTCCTTCGCTTACTACGTCACGACATCCCCTTCCACTGGGACGACTATGCCCAACAGTCATTTGACGATCTTAAAATAGCGCTTTCAAATTCACCTTTGATTAGTGCACCTGACTACAATCGCGACTACACCCTCTACATATCAGCATCAGCTGTATTAGTAGCCGGCGTCCTCGTCCAGCTCAGAGATGACAATCGTGAACATGTCATTTACTACGTTAGTAAAAACCTCTCGGGACCACCCTTGAAGTACAAGCACGAAGAGAAACTTGCTCTTGCAGTTGTCCTCGCAGTCCAAAAACCGCGCCATTACATTCTACTTCGCACCACGAAGGTCGTCGCAGATTCCAACCCTATGCAATATTTTCTCAGTCGTCGACAAGTTAACAACAAATTCGCTCGATGGATCACTATCCTCCAGGAATAAAATCTCAAGTTCTCAACACCTAAGAGTAAGAAGGCCCTCGTTCTCGCTGAACTTGTCACGGCCCTTCCCTCTGACATCAACAGTGCCCCCGTCAACACCGACTTTCCTGACGAACATCTCTTTTACATCGCTTCTGATGATCCTTGGTATGGCGACCTTCTCGTATACCTATGAACTCAAAATTTTGGTAACCACCTATCACAAGATGATCGTCGGTGTATTCGCCATCAGGCCCCCTGCTATCTCCTCATCGAAGACATCCTATATCGGCGGGGCGTCGACACCATTCTTTGTCGTTGCCTAACTATTGACGAGGCCGACAGAGTCTTAAACGACTGCCACAGCGGCGCATGTGGGGGGCATCTTTTGGGTATCTCCACGGCTCAGAAGATTATCCGAGCCGATTACTTTTGGCCTACCTTGTTTCACGATTGCATTCACGCCGTGCAACGTTGTGAGCAATGTCAGCTCTATGCCAACAAAGCCCGAGCTCCCTCTGCTCTTCTTCACCCTGTCATTACTACGGGCACTTTTTTCAAATGGGGCATCGACTTTATGACTTGTAATCCCCCCTCCATCAATGGTCACAAATACATTGTTGTCGCTGTTGATTACTTCACCAAATGGGCCAAAGCTATGCCCACTTTCAACAACACCGCTGACACTGCAGTGCGCTTCTTCTTTAACCACGTCATATCCCGTTTTGGCGTACCACTCCAACTTTTTTCTGATCATGGGAAACACTTCGAGAATGAGATCTTCGTCGAAATATCATCTCGGTTAGGCTTCTCTCATGAGTTTGCCTCACCATATTACCCTCAGTCAAACGGAGAGGTCGAGGCAGTGAACAAATTCCTCAAGACCATGTTACAGCGCATAGTTAATAAACATAAAACCAATTGGCATCATATGTTATTTTCCGCGCTATGGGCTTATCGAATGACAGTAAAGACCGCTACAGGTTTCACGCCATTTCATTTAGTCCATGGGGTCGAGGAAACTCTTCCCATCGAGTGATAAATTCCCACCCTCCGCACCGCAATTGATATTTTACCTGACACTGCTCCAATGGAGCAGCACTTGCTGCACTTGGAGTCTCTAGATGAAGATCGTCGATCTTCATTATAGAACAACGAGGCAGCTAAAAAATGATCCAAGGCTACCTTTGATCACCATGTCAACCTTCGTTCATTCCAAGAAGGCGACCTCATCTTGGCCTATGATATCACTCATGATACCTTTGGCCACGGCAAATTCGAATCACTTTAGCATGGCCCTTACATCATCCAACATTGCCTCACCAAAGGCGCATACATCCTGGCCTCCCCCGAAGGCCTCTCGCTCAAGGAACTCGTCAATGGGTTATACCTCAAGAAATTTTATGCTTAGAAGTAGTCATTCTACTTTAGGTTATTATTTCTTCTTTTTTAGTGTTTTTAATATTTTTTCCTACCCTCGTCTAAACTATCCTCTGTGCTATTGACAGATGCATTCTCTACCCGCCTACCACATTGGTTACGCCGACGGTGCCAGCCGTTGGACACAAAATCTCGCTTCGGCAGCTTGGGCTTTATATACCCCCTCACATGAAATGCTACATTCAAGTGGCATCTATTTGGGACCAACAACCAACAACCAAGCCGAATACACTGCGGTCATTGGCCTCCTGGCTGACACCCAACGTCACCATATTCGTCACCTTAGCATCTTCCTCGACTCTCAACTAGTCGTTCTCCAGCTCAACAATGTTTACCGTGTATGCGATTCGTGCCTCTTTCGCAAATACCTGCAGGTTAGATTATTATCTCGACCTTTTGATTCCATTACATTTACACATATTCCAAGACAATTGAATCAAACAACAGATGAAATAGCTAACATGGTGTTAGATTGGCATATATCACATCAAGCTACACATACATAAAACATCTCATACATCCTGTCACAACATATAGATAAAATAGACATCATCATCATCAACAAAAACATATGTAAACGACATCAGGATCTCAAAAAATATGTATACTCATATATATATATCAAGGCCTATCAGGCCATCCGAATGTTTACATACAAAAAATACATGTGCCCGCAGGCTATCATAGTCCCTCGGTACAAAACTTAGCTCACCAGCCTATATACAATCAAAACCGGTATACATCATACATCAGGGTACCTCTATCGCACCCCCACCTGCTCCTCCCTCAGGAGGAGGTGGTGGTCCACCCTCACCTGCCCCAGGCGGTGGTGGAGGACCACCCATAGGACCCTCCTGCCCCAGCGGCAGGCGTCCACTCGTCATCACGACAAGCACAGATGCTCGTCGCACTATACTCCGCCATGGTGGCGGTACTCCTATACACTGCTCCAGGAACCCCTCGTCCTGGATACAGATCCACATGCCCTCAGGCATGTCTTGTAACCCCGTCTCCAGACGACGGTGTATATCATCAAAATCTACTCCGGCTGCCGCCGGAGAAGCATGTGATGGCCCCACACCAGGGTCATCAAATCGGTGCCTCCTCGCTGCCCTCTTGGGCTCTGCTAGTTGCCCCGTGGCCTCATCCCACCGACGTCTCTCTCCACGTGGCAGTCTCTCCGGCTCTCGCTAAACCAGGACTCTCTGCAACTCCACCTCGCGTTTGCTAGGTGCCACATCTGCACATGCACAAAACAACAACAAGCAGATCGTATCAGCATCTATATCACATACATATGGACTGATATCTCAAAAAAATAACATAAGTCAAAACCATACACAAACTCAACATACCTCGATGGTCAAAAGCCTCCCCAAGAGGCAACACCATGTCCGGGTCCCCCCGGAAGTCAATCCTAGCATAGGGGTACCGAAGTATCACTTGCGACATCTACCGCCATATCTGTGCCGCCTGCACTGTAAAGTAATGACCACCTTCACCACCACCGTGGCGAACCAAAACTGATGACCACCACCTCAACCGCGGCTCTCATGCCCCTGGCACCTCTAGTAGAACCCTGAGGCGTAGCATCGGCACCCTCTCCAAGAACCAGGCAACCAGGATAGAACCAAATGCGAACTCTCTTATACTTGTGGACCGACATCGATCCAACTGCGCGATCATCCGTGCATGTAGCGTCAGTCCCGATGCGAACCGCTCATGGCCCACCACCACCCTCTCCAGCACCAGCAGCTGGCCACCACTAATTCGTTGGGTCGCAAGTGACCCATACACACGAACAATCATCACCGCTATGCAACGATGCGCTAGGGAATCTATATCAATAACACTCACTACAGTCCCAGACATGTAGTTCTCGCCTAAAAAAAATCGTTCAGCTATCGTCACCAGGGATGTGTCCCTCGACAGCACAGGTTCTGTCGGTAGGGGCGTACCCCGAAAGGGGAGCCCAGTCAAAAAATAGACATCCTCCACCACAGTGAAGGGGATCTGCTCTCCTCACACGAGGAAGCAGTGCAGCTTCAAACTCCACATCTGGAGTAGGAACTGGAGTAAGTACTCCTGTGCCCGTATCAATGGGCACTCAAAGAACTTTAGCAACCCACAGGTTGCTAAAGTCGCTCGCACCTCAGGCCCTGCATTGGCCACCGCATCTCGTAACTGCGACCAGTCTCGCTCACGCCACCGAACAGCCATAGCCACTGCTAGCCACCTGTACACAACACCGAGTCTTATATGAGCATATGCAACCATCAAATGCATCAAAGAGACTCATTTTTCACCTTTCAACCTTGCCTCTTAGGCGCGGTTTTATCACCCACAGGCGCGCCTGCTCACTACACAGGCGCGCACGTATGCGCGCCTGTCCACTACATAGGTGCGCACTGATGCGCACCTATTTTCATCACAGGCGCGCTCATGAGCGCGTCTGTCCACCATACAGGTGCGCTCTAGTGCGTGTCTATCAACCCCATAGGTGCACACCAATGCGCGCCTGTTCACAACACAGGCGTGCCTTAAATTACCCTACTCGCGCACCCATGCACTCATATTCAATGGACAGGCACACACGTGTGCACGCCTTCCACTGAATCGCCCGTGCATGTGGGCCCACATCCTATAAAAAATCCCCTCAAACCCCCTGTATGGCCCCCCGTACCTACCTTGCCCAAAAATTGGAAACCTATTTCTATGCAGGATGATCAGACCACTAACCTGACACTCGCAAATCACCAGTCGGATACCTCGTGCTCCCTGAAACTCCAAATCTCCTCTGCAATCTACTCGTCCAGTCACTATGGCAGAAGGTACAAATGAGGTGGCAATATGGGCCCTACAGCTATATATAGGCCTTTTTCCAAACTTCCACTCGCCATTCCGGGAGCCCACGATGTCTATTTTTCAAACCGTCTTCAGCCATGGGATCAGCATCCCGCCACCTACATCATAGCTGTCCCTGGGTCACTTTTCATCCTGAGCCCCCAGGGCGCCTTTTTTTTATATCATGGTCAGGTACGCACGCGCATTGTCACATTTGTCAAATACATGCTCATATCTTTGATTCTCTTCAGATATTGTTCACTTTGGGTATTTGGTTGTTATGTGCGCAGGTACTTTCTCATCGGTCATCAACATCATCCCTTCAGGTATATATATTCATCACTGGCATGTATTCTCTTCCGTTGTATTGCATTTACATTTCCAGTCACACCCGTTGATATTTCCCTTTAGGATTCTCATTCCTGGCTCTGCAGTACCCACACCTCCATTTTGCATCTTCGGTGTTGTAACCCGGTAGCATTCTCACCCACATGAGTTGTCCCATTCATAGCACCTATTGGCACTTTTTTGACACTCATGTTGTTCTTCATTACCCTTTTAGGGATGGGAGTCCCAATAGTCTTTCATCATGTTGCGACTCAACCACATACTTCTTCTCCTCATTTTGCTAGCTTCCCATGTGGACTCCCAGATCATCTCTTTATGGTTCTATTTCTTTTTACCTGCACCTCCGCAGGATCATACACCCTCCATTTCATCCACCATCAGTTTGCCCATCTGCGAACCTATCTTCATTTCACCTACCTCATACAGAAACTCACCAATGGGGCCCCCACCCTTCATCTATTTTCCAAGAAATTTTTGCCCTCCCTGGGGCACTCATTTCACACTGGGGCACCCGTTTCTGTATTTGTACATTTTTTTCTAAAATGATTCATTATTTATTTTACAAACTCCTTTATTTTCAGTCATTACATTTTCTTTTGTCATCACCGTTGGCGACTTGCTTCCTTTTTTGGCCACACGCAACCCATGTCACCCTTGGTTGGAGCATTGCTTCTCATATCCCCTTGTCGGCATCGTCCATATCTTCAGAGCACTATACAGGTCATTTGCCTCTACCCTCTGAATTTGTTCACCTTGTCCCGCCTCTGGCACAACTTATCACTGGTCTTGTCGTCCTCCTGACACTCGACCTTGTTACACGGTTGCGACCACTTGTTATCTCATACATCCTCCAACCAAGGGAAGTCTTGAGTCTTCCCACTTCTTGACTTCGTCTATGTACCTCTGCCACTTCCTCACCTCAGTAGATTCTATGAAGCCCTTTGCTTCCGGGAGTCGCATTCCCCTTTTGTCGACAACAACACACTTTTTTCCAGAAGGGCACCAGTATCTTGATTGTCATTCTTCATTTAAGGAGAGATCTCGGACGGTACAGGGTGACACACCATTGCTCCCTGCTGTCATTGGCCCCCATAACATTCGACGCCAACACTTTCTCATATCATGGTGGGTCTTACTTTGCGACTATTGCAGTTCTTTTTATCATTTGTCGAAGACCTCTGAACCTGGTAGGGCTATCAATGCCCACATCATTGTCGCTGCTTATTACCGCGCTCATTGCCTATTGTTCAGAGTAGATTCCTTTGCAGAATTGTCTTCTGCCTTTTACCGCCCCCGAGGGCACTGCAGTTATCTACACCAACATTTCCGTCATCTTTTATCAGAGTTACATAACACGAGCATGGGGCATGCCCGCCTCATTTGTACACAGTTGTATATTGTTGCACATCTTATGGAAGGTCGGGTTCTACCAGTTCCTTTCTTCTCCAATGGATCGCTCTGAACGGTCTCACTATTGCTCTCTCTTACAACCACATTCTCAGTAGAAGAAACATTGATGGATTTCGGCTATACGTATGCTCCTAACCTCGTCCATCAGGGGGCATCTGTTATCACTAAAATTTCGTCCACACATGGCGATAAGAACTCAGCATCGTCAAACATGAATGAAGTCATTCATGGCATTGAATTAATTTCAAAGCATTGCAAAAGGGTAAAAAACTATACAAAGTAACCAAAAATTGAAGGGTGCTTTACAGAAGTTGGGTGCGCGCGCATATGCGCGGAACAGGAACGTACAATTCACGCATGCGCGCACGATGCGTGGCTGTTGGCGCAAAAACCCGCGCACCTGCTAAACAACGCATTTATGGAATTGGTCGGCCTCCCAACCACTTATGGATCAGCTCCCAAGCCAATTTGACTCCCAAATCTGAGCTGAATCTGCATGGTAGGCTGGTCAAAGACCTAATTAAGCCCTAAAGAGCCCCTTTTCACACCTCAAAGGAGTTACATAATCACCCAATGCTATGCTATAAAAAGCCATGAGGAAACATCATTTTCTCAAGGAATTTCATGTAATGTTATGCTGATTAGATTGTTTTAAGGACTCACTCCTTGACAATAACACATCAACACCATTTCATTGAGCCATTCACCTCTCCATTGAGTGAATGTGCTTGGAGTTCTTTCACCATCATTCTCATTTTCTCATTGTACGGAGAGCAAGTTTGTGAGGACACAAGAGCCTTCCTTTGGAGGAATAACGGACTCACAGTCCCCTTTCTTCATTGTGCTTTGATTTCATCAATTGATCAGCCTAAAAACATTGGTGATATTGGTCTTTTTGTGTTTGTTATTTCTTTATCCATATGCTCATACTTTTAGTTTGTTTTAATTTAATTCTTGCTTATAGTTTTGTTGTTATTTTCCTAACCCTTTCTTCTACAACTGCCATGCTCAGCAAGACCCAACTGGGCATGTAAGCACCCTTTATTTTCTCACCAAGTGACGAATTGGGTGCAAACATCACTCACACACAAAGAAGCAAGATACTTTTTATGATTGTTTCTAGATATTAGAAGGGAATTTTCTGAAATTTTTAGCATTGCATTGGATTTGATTGAGAAATAGTTGTATGAGGATGTTGCATCTTAGTGTTCAATAATGAAAAGAACTTTCTCTCTTTCCCTTAAATAGGCATTCATCTAAAAACAAGACTACTTATCATTTTCTTATGCATTTTTTGGTAATTGAGTCATAACACCATCAATTTCATTGTCATACACCCTTTGAGTAAATAACAACTGCAAAATGAATGCTAATTAAAAATTATCTAGAACATTTTTGTTTTTAGGATCTTCCACCAACATTCGACTAGGATTATCACTTTGGATTAGGTTGTGAGTACAACTCTCCAAAGTTTTCAACACAAACATTAGCATCCTGAGATAGAGAGAGTCCAATCCAATTGTCGCATAGGCTTTCTAGGATCCCCCTCTCACACAGGGGTTACGCACGCGGTCACATTCGAGAGAGTTACGGAGATTATCCCTCCGTGGTTCAACTTTTTGTAGTGGTCAGATCGTATATTGGGGGTCACTTGAGGGTATACCCATGATTATGTGTGGGAGCCTCTCGAGTTGATTTTGGACTTGTTATCCTGCCCATACGTTCAGATCGGACTATCGAATGTACCCACCCAGGGGATAACTGCAAATTGGTGTCCTTAGTTGCCGTAATATTTAGGTACTTACACAAAGTGACGGTGAAGGGAAGTCCCATTGTATCTAGAACAGACATTGGTCAAACTCACTCGGGCTCCTTTGAGGGTAAATCCACAATTACTGTGTGGAAGATTGCACCAAGGTGAAAGTCTGTTAAGCAAGTCGCCATTGTAAATGTTCCACCATATCCTAGCCCCTTCTTGACTTGATCATGTGACGTTGGATTTCATCACCAACTAGTACGGTCTTCGAGGGAAGGTTTTGTTTACATGGTTTGATTCCTAGATTTGATTAGTGCATGATGTTTCATTTTCGTTAGTTGGGCATAGATTTCTTTCATCGGATTTTATCCGCCAACATCGACCCTCCATGCCATTTGCATAGGGTACAGGGACTTCCCCCAGAAAATATGGAAGATTCTCCCCCTTTACCCCCTCATTCTATGGAGGTATCTCCTCATCAGAGTGAACTCCACGATGTTATAACCACACAGGAAGAAGTTTCCAATTCTTTAGAAGGTTTTCAAATTGTTACAGATCCTATGGAGGCTTTATGCATTCCTGCGGGATATGAAAGGCATTTTTTCCAAATGAATTCAGCTGGAGAACTTGTTATCATTGATCCTTTTGAAATTCCGACCATGCCTTCTTCAAATCCTATGGTCAGGAACCCCCTTTGGATTTCTGATATAGTTCGAAGCCCACCTCTCACAGTGCGAGATCATTACAGATTAGGAATAGGTGTTGATATGCTTATCATATCTCAATTACTTGAAACATCTATTACCTATACCATACCTTTATATCCCTTTACTGGTATAAACGTTAGTTCTATCACACTGTCTATTGGTCTGAATATGCATTATGTTGGTCCAAGTTCAACCATTTTTCTCCAGATGGCCCATTCTACGATGGCCCCTCACGTTGTGACTATACCCACCGGCAATGTTGTGGTTAGACAAGATCCCATCGATACACCACTATCATCTTGAACTTCCTCGTCACTTCCCCTTGGGTACAGAGCACTCAATAATTTTGCTATCAACACTACCCAAGTTATACCCGGAAGTTCTATACCCGCACAACAACTTTGAGGGACCGATCTTGGTGGCTCTAATCCATTAATCGGCATCGGTCAATCATTTACATCTGGTTTCCAAATTCTAGGAAATCAACCTCTATTTGGAGGGAAACCTCCATTTGGGGGGCAACCTCCATTTGGAAGGCAATCTCCATCTGGGGGAAAACCTCTGTTTGGAGGGAAACCTCTGTTTGGGGGGAAACCTCCATTTGGGGGAAAACCACATGCTGGGGGGCAACCTCAAACTAGATCCCATCATTAAACTGTTGGACAAAATGCGTCTGCAACACCCAATCCCTGGCACACTCCTTTTCTAGGAAATCCATTATTCCCTTAGGGGAAACATTCTCAAGGACAACAACAACCTTATCCTCCTTATGGACAAAATGTCTATCCACCTTATGGACAAACTCATCAACCAAATTATAATCCTCAAAATCAATAAGGTTATCCTCCGCTCCCAAATGTTACTCACTCTTCAAATCCTCTCTACCCTATTCAGCAACAACCGTATGCAGGAGGACCTACTGGTTACAATTATCCACCTAATATAGTTTATGGTCCTATTGGTGTTCCTATTCCACACCAGTATCACCCTCAGGTCAACCGAAAACTATCGTTCCTTGCTACTCTAGATCTCCCAGACTTGTCTTGATTGACAAATGATCTTATATGCCATTATCCTTTCTGGGCAGTAATTCTAGCTAAACTCCCTTATGATATTTCAAAATTTGATGACAAATCTGGAAAAAACCCCAATAATCATGTAATGACTTTCCATTTATGGTGTTCATCAAAATCCTTAATGGATGACTCTATACGTTTACATCCTTTCCAACGAACTCTTACAGGTTCGACAACCAAGTGGTATATTGAACTGCTACATGGTTCTTTTCAAGATTTCAACTCCCTTGCCATGTCCTTCCTCACTCATTTTCAACTACCCATTCGATACAAGATGGGTACTGAAATCTTGAACTCCCTTCGTCAAACCAATTCTGTGCACATCTCTGATCACATTCATGAATGGAGACGACGATGAAGGTTGATCAAAGCAATCATTCCTGACCAATTATTGGCCAAATGGTTCACAAAATCAATTTTACCCTCGATCCCTCGAGACGTATCTATGGGTGGCATACTCACTGAAGAGGAATCCATTACCAGGGCATAATACTTAGATCGGGTATACTCATAGTCTGGTACTTTGTATGAGTTAATCCAAAATGTTACCCATGCCACTACTGATCCATCCAAACCTTCATCCTCATCACATGCGGATGGCATTATTGGTTCCGGCAAAGCTCAATATACATCACAGTCAACTAGAGTTGTACCTCAAAGTACTTACACGTCCACTCCTAGTTCGACCAGACCCTCTACCTCATCTCATACCCAAGTCTCCGAGGTAAATGCAGTTTAGATTACATCCTTGTAGCAGACTGGAGGTAAGAAAAAGACAAACAATAAAAACAAAAAGGCTAATAATAATGAACAACCAAAAGATCAAAACCCACCACCTGCTAATGAAAATAAACCACAGTGAAAACCGAAGTTCCCATGTCTTATATGTGGTGACGATCACTACACTCGAGACTGTCCACTTCGAGATGAAGTGGCCAACTCTTTAAAGCAAATTCACAACTCGTCGTGCTTACTCAACCTTTTCGTCAGCATCAATCCATGGTTTCTCAAACCCCCTCTCCAGGAGGAAGTTCCAGCTACACTCCTCATGATGAAGCCTTGACAAGTTCCCACATCTATCTCTTCAACAAGACTTATTTAACCACTCACTTGACGACCTACGACACACCAGTTAAACAAGATAAAGGGAAGATCACTAATGGTTCTCCTCAAGATCCACCACCATCCTCCGTTAGTCCTTCGTCCGCCAGTCCTCCGTCTGGACCACTCCAGATCGAGAAACCTACGTTCGACTCTATCTTACGCCCTCCTAAGAGAACTATCTGAAAGTTTACCTTTAATCCTAGCTCACATGCCGCCCAACACTACAACATTGTTGAAGATCTGGCTCAGGAACCATGTGCTATGTCTGCATTATAAGTTCTACAACACTATCCCAGTCAACGTAGAACACTCTTGGCTATTATTGGTGCTTTTGACCCCGAGTCATCTAACAATATCATGTTTAACTTGGATAATTTTACATATCGACTCTCTCACCAACTTTCTTTCCAAGTTGATTTTGTTGTTCACAATCAAGAAATCCACCGAACTATTCTGGATGAGGGATCCTCAACTTGTGTCATGTCTCTATCCTATTGGAAAATATTGAAATCACCCGCACTTAATAAATCCCCAATGATGTTATGTGTGTTTGATGGGAGAGGTTTTCATTTGCAAGGGCTCTTGTAGTCCCTGTCCATCCAATTAGGTAGCCAAACCATCTTTGTTGATGTCGAGGTGGTCGATGCTCCCCTCGATTACAATTTGTTTCTCAGAAGAAGTTGGTTCTATTCTATGACCATTGTCGCTTCGTCAGTTTTTCAATGTGTGCAATTTCCTCATCAAGGCAAAATTGTCACCATCGATCAGTAGGATTTCTGCACACCTGACACTTGCAGTCCTACTACCAACAATATTCCATTCTTGGGAGATCACAAAATCACGTATGAAAGCATTGGTGTTGGCTTGTTGAAATATTCTAGCCTCATGGGTACCTTCCCTACACCACTTCCACCCACTACACATCATATTGCCATGATTAATATGATTTTGACTATGGTTTATCAATCCTTGGAATCATTTGACACTTGTATTGTACCTATTCCGTTGGAATTTTATGCACTAGGTGACACCATGCCACTTAGTCCAGCCGAAACCTCATACGTTTCCATCCAATCTTCCTCTCCCTCTTCGGATGACCAACATCTCTTGGCACCCGACACTTATTTGATACCATCATGGTTAAATTCCTTGTCGTCTGCAATCAACTACATTTCTCAAATTTTTCCTTCAGATGAATCCATAATGGAAATGCTTAGCCTCAATGATGTACCTTGGGATGATAGCCATCATCAATCCTCTTTTCTTCCACCTATTGAAGAAATTCAAGAATATATACACTCTGTCTTCCCTCTTGATGTTGTCAATTTTTTGCAATCTCCCATCCTCACACAACATACTCTTTCTGAGGGGAATTTTGGAAACATATCATCTACGATCATTATTGATATTTCGATCAAGGAAGGTGTCGTGGAAAACATTAACCTCGGAGCTAATTTCTCACCCGAGGAAGTGGTCTCTTATACCACTTTATTTAAATAATTTTGCATTCTCTTCGCCTTGAGCTTCGAAGAGATGCCCGAGATCGATCAGTCGATCATGTACATGAGATTAAAACCTGCCTCGGTGTCAAACTTGTTCAATAGAAACTCCACCCAGTCCACCCTAAAAAGACCACGGCTATTAAGGCAGAGGTTGAAAAGTTATTGAAATTTGGCTTCATTTATCTTGTCCCCTTGACATAATGGGTTTCCAATATCGTTCTAGTTACTAAGAAACAAGGTACCATTCGCATCTATGTTGATTATAGGGATCTTAACAAGGCTTGTCCAAAAGAAAACTACCCAACACCATTTATCAACCAGATTATTGATAATTGCGCTGGTCTCGTAATTTTCTCTTTTATGGATGGTTTCTCGGGGTATAACCAGATTGACATCTTACTGGCTGATCAACATAAGACAACCTTCATCTTCGCATGGGGAACTTTCTCATATCAAAAGCTACTGTTTGGCCTTAAAAATGTTGGGGCTATGTTCCAGCGAGCCATGTCCTACACTTTCCACGATATCAAACATATTGCAGAACCTTACCTCGATGACTTACTTGCACACTAGGTTAGTTCAGGAGGTAATTTCTTAGGGTCAACAACTAATAACATGGCATAATATCATGTTGTCATTGGAATTTTAATTGAGGCATCCTCCCTAGACATTTCTGGCATAATTGTTAATTTGGACTCTCAACTCGTGGTATGTTAACTCAATCATATCTACGCTATTCACAACCTTATCCTGCTATGTCTCCATCTACGAGTTCATCGTCTTGAACAAATGTTTGATTTTATCGAATATCGACACATACCAAGAGAACTTAATACCATTTCAGATTCGCTAGAAAATTACATTATGGATAGATATCTCGCACATAGATAATATTTCATAAAGGAAATGAATCACATCACATATCATCATGTAAATTAAAACACATCACATAAAAACATCATTTGAAAATCTTTTGGTAATGTAAAAAATCGAAAATGTGTATATATACGGCGTGATTGAAATTGTTTGATTACATAAAAATGGTACATAGATAGGAACAATGTGGGTCCTCACACGCATAAAAATCGTCCTCCAGACTATACAATCATTGGGAAGATCCTAATCTCCCTGCATCACATTATGCTGTGAGTAATATATCACTGCACAGGCTATTCTTCTCAGTAGAGAGTTAAGACTCTCAGACACCCCCAAAGTGTGTCTCTGTAGATGTAGCAGTATTTCTCGCCTCCTGAGAGGAGGGATACCTGTCGTGAGGCCTTGGAGGTTTGTTTCAACCTCCTGGAGTTCTCCTGCTGCTACCCCCTGATCAACTACAACCTGAGCATCTCCGCGATGGCCCAATGCTGGCATATCTGCTGGATGTAGTACTCCTCTATCTGCACGATGAAATGATATGTTTGTTAAATACTCTTCTATGCACCCCCAATAT
>ML792630.1:252116-323539 GCA_009831015.1 Picea engelmannii
GGTGATGTGTTCTAAGGTATGTTATTTTCAGGTCATCTTACCATTTTTTCTATAACTTTTTTTATAGAACGATTCAGATGGTTAAATCGCTATAGTATTGAGAAGACATATCAAGGTACCTATGGTAAAAATTTCATCTCTTGATTCGCTATAATTATGGAGATACACTCTGTGGAATATAGGGTTTGTGACCAGTCCTGAAACTAGTCAATAAACGGGTGTTCTGGGTAAAACAGTCATAACTTTTTCATACAGAATCCAAATGTAGTGGGACCACTTCCATTGGAAATAGTACGGACTGTAGTTTCTTATGTGCGCGTTTCAGAATCAGATGTTAAATATTGAGCGCGGGGCATGCTGTACAAGTTGGGTCTTCTGAACAGACCAGAATTGAATAAAGTTTTATTATCTCTCATATATTCTTGGGTGGAAGGAAGGGGCAAGGATAGAGAGTTCCAATCTCTCTTTATATTGGAGGATTGTATCTTCCTCTTGGAGGTTTATCCCTCCCTTTACATTTGGAAGCTGTAGCTACCTTTGGAAGTCATTACTTCCCTTGAACAAAAACTATTGATTATTTCTCATATATTGTGCATGGTGTATTGTGGTGTATTGGTGTAAATCTTATACTATTGTTCATTTCTCATTGGATATAATTTAATGGTTTAAGTATAAGTTGAAAAAGGTTTTAAATTGTACTGGATACTGATTCACCCCCCTCTCAGTATCAACACTTTCCAATTTGGTGGATTGAATTGAAGGATTAGAATTGATAGAAGATATACCTTTTCTTATTATTTCCATATCTTATATTCATCTTCAAAATATTATCCTAGATCCGGTTGAATTGATGCAACAATATTTTGCTTCCCCTTATCCTTGAAATTTTCCGATCGTAATTTTGGATGCAACTTCCAACATTGTTATTCCTCATTTCCCTTTTTCTTATAGTGAGAACATGTAGGTATGTCTTCAACTTGTTTTACTATAGCTGACTTCTTAATCTTCCATTTACCTTTTAGTTTCTTTTTGAACTTGTATGGATTTTTATCTTCGATCACATGCTTACCCTGACTAGCCTCTAGATGTGTAGTTTGGATCGATACAATATCAATGCTAGTAGGGTTAAAAAGTGAAATAGTGTGACAAATATATGACTGCATGCCACCAATATACTTTAGAACATTTTCATAGGCATACAATGGATCCCTAAGAATAATTCCTTTATTTTGAATTCTTGCGTATATGTTTGAATATCCTAGCCTTTACCCTTCCTTATATGCTCCCATTCCATCATTTCCATTTGAGTATAATATTATAGATAAAACTATTTTCTTATAGCCTTAGTAAACTTATCCCAATAAGATATTACTTTACCCTTTTGAACAAGATCAACCTGCATATTACTCTCCCACCATATTAAGGTTGTTCCACTTAGTTGAAGAGAAGATAATTGTATTTTTGCAGCATCACCACGATCTTTTGAACCCTACAATATACCTATATTTGCTTGATCCTTTTGTACAATTTCTTGACATTCAATTCTCCATCATAGCTCGACAATTCAAACTTGATATCGAATTTTAATAAAAGAAAATTATGATTTGTCTTCTTAGATGGATTCATTTTATGTGAAAAATGTTTACTTCCCTTGGAAGAAGATGATGATGAGGATGATGGCGAGGAGGGTTTTGAAGGACCACCTTCATTACCTCCTTAATACATTTCTTCCACCATGGCTTTCATTAAATTAAAATCCTCGAAGAAATCATCTTCACAGTTTTAAGGACCCTATTTTCTCGACGAAGTCACTTCTCTTCTACAAGTAAAAATTCTTGAACCAATATCAATATTGTAACTTGCAATCCTTCCTTCTCCTTCATTGGATTTGTATCTTGTAAGAATTCACTCACAAACTCTTTTCAGACCTTACTTTGATACCAACTTGATCTGAAAAATCCTTACATTCCTATTAATCTTAAATACATAATAACATATACTTGATCTTCAAAATGAAAATGATAACTTAACTATTTTGCAATTTACATGTGAAATACTTATCTATCCAAAAACACTTTAATAATAAATAACTTGAAAAATAATTGAGCGTAAATAGAGCAACAATATTAAAATCACATACACAAGTTTGATAACGGAGTTCAACAAATTTGGGTTATGTTTTTGGGTCCTCCTCCAATAGAGATCTCTTTATTAATGCTCAAATCCTTGTATTTTACAATGACATTTTTCTACATTGCTCAATCTCAAAAACATAGTACACCATTGAATTCCTTGTGAAATGTCGATAAAAATGTGTATAATGTTATGTTCATGGTCAAAATTGACCATGATCAACATCATAAGGAGCGGGGATGATTTTAGGGGATAAATTTCGCTCATGGGCTAATTTTCCATGGTTTTTCCGAAAATGAGATTCACTATTTTAAAAATGATTCGCCCAAATTCTATAGGATAAAATTATTTTAACTTAAAAATCGCCAAAAGTTTATAAGAACTATATAAAATCCTTAAAAATTTGAATATTTTTACAAAAATATCGCCAATCATTTATAGTTGGCATATGAAGGATTAGTAAGACTCGCTAAGGTTTCTACATTTTAAAATAAATTTCCATCCTTAAAATTATCCCTGATAAGGAGATCACCCGGTCAGTGTCGTGATTAGGCCCTTATCCATTTTGTGTGGTGATTCTGACCAATATGAGGGTTTGATAACCTCTTATAAATTGCTCCTTGAAAGGAGACTTTCCTTGTACCTCTTTTAATCTAGAATGCAGAAAAGAAAGGGCTTAATATAATGTTATTCTAAAATCTAAACTATCCTTACTAGGACATAGAATTAGTTCTTGTATTCTAGTTAGGAGCAAGGAAAATAATAGGAAAATGAGAATGACATAATGTAAGTTATCAAGATGTAGAAATAGATCATGCAACTTGATAATTATTAACACAAGTACACATTCAACTTAACTCAGTAAATAGTTACTGAGAAAAGTACAATTGTGCATACTCACTCTCTGTTGTGGAGGATCAATGAAAGATGAAATAAAGATAGATTGTTAAACTATGGAAGAAGTCCGCATATTCAAACAATTGTTAAGACAAATACATATGAGAAATCAACCTAGTAAATAGTTACTAAGAATTTATCCATAAGCAAATTCGTGTTCAATGATTTCATTTCGTCCAATCTAAACCAACCATGAAAAGTAGTTTGTCGATGGTTTTAATCAAACATAGCTTCACATAAATCAACAACAGTGCACAACATGCAAACTCATATTTATCTAGAATATATTTAAAAAAAAAAAAAAGAGAAATTTTTCATTATCTCTAAAGACGATAACAATATCAAAATCAATTACAATAGAAAAACCTCAGGGTTTTTTAACAAGTCTCCTATGCTTGAAAACATTGTATAAGCTCACGATTACTCATTTCAAACTCTATACACATATTATATCATGAAATAAATTGTATGAGTACAGATTTCTTCATGCCTTAGGCTCATTTTTTTGTTCTCTAAAATCCTCACACATTCTCCCTCTCTGATCACTAAATTTCAAAGAAGAAGCCTTTATGACAATGTAAGCCTTGTTTCTCCTAGTCTAGTCTCCTCTTTCTCTTTGAAGCTCATTCTTATTTTATAAACCCTTTGATTTTGTTTTCTTTCATGATTTTATTCCTTCAAATCCCCTACCATGATCTCCTCCACTTTTAAAGACTGCAATCCAAACCATAGACTATTATTAAAACCAATATGATTTAAAAAGAAGAAAAACAAAATTAAACCTAATAATACAAGAAACTAAATATAAAATTAAATTAAAAGTAACGAAATCAAATTAAATCATAATAAATTCTAATTATATAAAAAAAAAACTAAAGCAAACTAAAACTTCTAAACTAAAAAGTTAAATTAAACTAAGTAAAAGAAAATCTAAAATTAAAATCTAGCAACTAAAATATAAAATAATAAAGAAAAAAACAAACTACAATCTATTTTAAACTTAAAATAAATTGAAATTAAAGTTAAAAAGAAATGTAAAAGAATTAAGTTAAATTTAAACAAAAACTAAAGAAAATAATTAAATTTCAAATCTAATCATTAAAGTAAAAACTAAACTAAAACAAAATAAAACTAAACAAACAAGTGTTGCATGGCAACAGAGTCCTTGCCAGGTTGGGATGGGAGTAAATGTGAGGTAGTAGAGACACGTGGGTAGAAAGTTGAAGTAGTTGTGGTTTGCATGCAGAACATAGTAAAGTAAATATATAATTTTATACATATGAAATATGTACTTTTATACATACGAAATATGTACTTGTATAAAATATATATTTAGATTTATACATACGAAATTTGTACTTTTATAAAGTATGGGGGTGAGATTTTATAGAGCATGCACGGAGTCATCATTGCATACTTAGCCAGTTTTTGGATTGTGGGTTCTCAGGGTGGCGGGTTCAAAGTTGGGCCTCTTATGTTCTGTGGCCTACAAATAACACCGACAGTTCTGTGATATACAAAATGACAGGCGGAGTGTCAGACTATAGAAATTTATCAGAAATTAATAATGTTAGTTATACAATAGAATAGTAATAAGGTATGTTACATAGGTTTGTGGAGAAAAACACCAAAAAATTAGCATTGTCGAACTATTTTTCTTTAAAACTAAGGATTTTCTTGGACAAAAAAGATATAGCATTGCCAAATTGGTTTTCTTTGCACAACTTTTACAGAGCATGGATGGAGCGGTCATTCCATACTTAGCTAGTTTTTGGATCGCGGGTTCTCGGGCTGTCGATTTCAAAAATGGGCCTCTGTTGTTCCGTGCCCTATACAAATTGACAAGCGGGCTTGCTAACTATGAAAAATTATTATAAAATAAATAATTTCGGTTACATATCTCTGGAAATTACATCAACATTTAAAACATCAGCATCGTTGAAGACCAAAGCATTAGCATACAGTAGGAATTTTGCACCCAACAATTCCGTCATATACATGAGACACTAATTTATAAAAGATTATAACATTGTACAAAGATTTATAGTAATTTGTATAATGTTATAAAACTTCATACATTTTGTACTGAACAATTACGGAGTTGTGGGTTGGCGGAGTCCCAGGTTCACACTTTTCATGTCCAGTGTGTTACATGATATACATTTTTCACCAAAGACTTCCGTCATATACATTTTGCAGTGAACAATTTCGTGATATACATGACACAGATCAATTTATGGAATACTTTAACATTGTATGGAGATTTAAAGTAATTTATATAATGCTATAACATGTCTTAGTTAATGAATAGTATAAGCAATTTTTAAAATTTTATTCAATATTTTTTTTTATAAGATTGTATAAAAGTCTATCAAAATGAAGGAGTATAGAGAATTTCCATGGTTTCAAGATGTAAATACTGAGCTGCCCTGAGGTAAAACCAACTCAGCCAACCAAATCGCTTCATAACTTAAGTGTAGATTGTCATTGATGCAAAAAGAGTTCAAAATTTTGGCCCGTAAGGGTGGGTGTTAGAATTGTGGAAAGTGTAGATAGACTAATTATAATAACCATGGACAAATGCATGAAAGGTAGGCATGCACATGACAAAACAATAGAAAAAAACAATAGAGATCAACGGTATGGGTTGTATTGAGGTGACGTGGCCATGCAAAAGGCACGAAATATCATGTCCCCGGGAGGAGGCGACTCCTCCTGGACTCATGTGTGGTCCACTTGCATAGTGTTCTCTGTATCTTATGGTAGGTTCTCTTCCTTCTAGATGTCCTCCGGGTGTGATGGAAGCCTCTGGTCCTCGCAGTCTGCGTCTGAGTGGACTAAATTTTTAAGTGGCAACACTGGTGCCGAGGTTGCTACTTCTTGGGTTGTTGTTGATTGGGCTTCCTCTGGTGCTAGGAGATGAGCACCTTGTAATGCAGAGAGAAACTATAGGATTTGAGAGGCTTTGTCGTCCAGGGTTTGTAGGTGGAACCGGAGTTCGTCCATGTCCCGACGTAGGTCGAATACCAGTATCTGCACCAGTGCAAGGCTTGTTTTCCACTCACATTATGGGTCAGCATTGGAACCCGCTCGAGATTGGGGTTGTCATCACAAGTTTTGACTAGCTTCCAGACCATTCATCTGAAATTGGGTGTCATGAAGTTGGTCTTGAAGAGACTGGGTGTTCGGAGAGTTGGGAGGGGCCAAAGGGCTTGGGTGTGAAACAAATGTTGAATTGGCTAAAGGTACTGGGTTGTTGTTTAGTGAGGCCGATGAGCAGTCCAGCTCCTCCATTCTATTGGCAAGGGACGCAGGAAGGGGTGAGAGAGATGTGGAAATTTGAGTCAACTACGCCAGGGAGGAGGACGAGGTGGCCAAAGAGGAGGAGGATAATAGGGAGGGAGAAGGCGGGGGACATAGGACCAAGTAGGGTCAGTTTGGCTGGCAGGCTAGTCAGCCTTTGGACTTCCTTCGTAGCTGGGGCATATCCGGGATAGTGGGAGAGTGAAAACGTCGCAGGAACAGAGCAGGGCAGGACAAATGCAGAGCAGGGAAAGAATGGTCAGGAAGCAAATCTCTCAGAAGAAAAATCAGGAAAGAATGAACCATCTAGACCCGATGGAGCAATTGAAATAGGTTGGGTAGCTGGTGAGGTTCCATAAATGGCCACACACGTAGAGTAAAGGTGCAACAAGGTTGTTGGTCCGTCAAAAGGATGCGAAGGTATAGCAGGGTGCACTGAGAGTGATGGTGCCATGCCTCGAGCGAGCTGAACTTGAACTGATTAGACAGTTGGGAGTTAGTGGGATGCAGTGGTCACATCGTTGGCATTGCAGAGTATTTCTCCTAGCTGTTGTGCTCGACACGTGTGCTCTACTAGCACCCCATCTACGGTAAAGTGAATAAATGTGAAGGAGTACAAACACGTGGGAAGGAAGATAAAGTACATGGGTATGTGGGCAAAAAAACAGGGAAAATAGTGGTAATGTGGGTTACATAGGTTTCTTGACAAAAATCAACAAAAAAAATTAGCATTCGTGTACACAATAGAAATTGAAATTTATGAAATGAAACGTTCCTAAATAGTATAATTTATACAAACAAAATATGTAATTTTACAAGGCGGAGTCCTGATTCAATAATTAGCGAGATTTTGGATGGCAGCTTCTCAGAATGTTTCTGTTCTTCTGTGCCCTACAAAAAGCAGGGATAGTTTCACAATTTACAAATTGACAATCAGAGTTACGGACTATTAGAATCTTAAGGGCATGGTGTCCAAAAAATTTATCATTTCCGAAGTACTATTCTTTAGATATGCTTTGCATACAGTCGTGGAGAAAATACACAGAAATAGTAGTAATGCGCTAGAGCACTGAAATTCAGGCTTTGTTGTTCTGTGGCCTACAAATTGCACCTAGAGTTCCGCAACATACAATTTGACAATTGGAGTTGTGGACTATTTGATATTTAAGGGTGTGCGTATGTTACAAAGAAGAGATGCTAGATACCAAATATGTAATTTGATTAAGTAGATATATAGACCATTGTGGCTGTCGAGCTGGCAGGCTGAAAATTGTGCTCCCATAGGTTTGTGGACAAAAGCATAAAAAGTCTACCAATACTAAATTAATTTTCTTTAAAACAAAGGCATGGGAGCTTCATTCCAGGTTGTCAGGGTGGTGGGATGAAAATTGGGCTACTGTTGTTCCGTCGCCTACAAATAGCACCGAGAGTTTCACAAAATACAAATTGAGAAGTGATTTTGTGGACTATTTGAATTTTTTGATTACGGGTTCTCAGGTTGCTGGCTGAAAATTGGTTTTTTGTTGTTCTGTTCCCTACAAATAAAACTGAGAGTTCCGTGATACACGAATGGACAAGCAGTCTTGCGGACTATTTGAAATTTTGGATCACGGGTTCTCGAGCTAGGGGGGCTAAAAATTGGCCTTTTGTTGTTTTGTGGCCTACAAAAATCAAATATGTAATTTGATGAAGTAGATATATAGAGCATGCACGGAAGCTTCATTGCGGGTTTTTGTAATTGCGGGCTGAAAATTGGGCTTGTGTTGTTCCGTGGCCTACAAATACCACCAAGAGTTCCGTGATATAGAAATTGACATGCTTCTTTGAGGACTAGAATTTTTCAATGGCGGGTTCTCGGTCTAGCGGGCTGAAAATTGGGCTTTTGTTGTTCTGTGGCCTACAAATAGTTCATAGAGTTCTGCGATGTACAAATTGACAAACAGACTTGTGGACTATTTGAAATTTAAGGCACTCGTGTCGAACAAGTTTAGCATTCCCAAATTAGTTTTCATTTTTACATATGCTGATGGAGTAAAAAAAATAAAATAGTACTGATGTCTGTTACATAGGCTGGTGGAGAAAAATATGAAACAAATATGATTCCCAAATTAGTTTTCTTTAAAAAATCGGCTTCTCAACTTAGGCATTTTTTGGATCATGGGTTCTCGGGCTGTGGACCTGAAAAGCACGCTTCTATTCTTCTGTGTCCTACAAATAGCACCAACAGTTCCGCGATATACAAATTGAGAATCAGACTTGCGGAGTATTTGAATTTTAAGGAGCTTATGTCCCAAAAATTCAACATTCGTGAATCAGTTTTTTTTATATAGGATTTACATGCGCTGGTGGAAAAGAGGGAAAAAAGTATAGTACTAGTTTCTATTACATAGGGCAGTGGGAAAAAGGACGAAATAAATAGCATTCCCGAATTAGTTTTCTTTAAAACAGGGGCTCCTCGACACAAGAAATTGAAATTTATGAAATTATAGGTTCCTGCAGACCATAAACTATACATAGCAAATACGTAATTTTTTAAAGTAGACATTTACTTTTATAGATACGAAATATGTACTTTCATAAAGTATGGGGATGAGATTTTATATAACAACGATGAAGCCCTCATTCCATGTCCTACAAAGAGCAGGCAGAGATATGCGGTGTACAAATTGAGAAGCGGGCTTGCAGACTATTTTAATTTTAAGGGCCTTTTTGACAAACATTGTGCATGACATGTTGCAAAGATGCAATAAATGACAGTCTCTTTACGTTTGAGTAGAAACAAAGTAGTGAACAGAATTTTACGACATTTATATAAAAAAATAATAAAACGTGTTACATATTGCTGAAAATTTAAAGAAACATATATATATATATATATATATATATATATATATATATAAGTGAAATATGATATCTGAAATTTGAGTAAGTGATTTATGTCATAGTCCATTCTGAAAATGAAAAATCTAGGAACACATAAAAGAAGGAGGAAAACTAGCCTTCCTGAATTAGAGCATAGATGGAACCCTCATTCCATACTTAGTAAGTTTTTGGATTGGGGATTCTCGGGTTGGGGACCTGAAAAGCGGGTTTATGTTCTTCCATGACCTTCAAATAGCACCGAGAGTTCTGTGATGTAAAAATTGATAATGGGACCTGCGGTCTATTTGAATTTCAAGGGGCTCGTGTCCCACAAATTTAATATTTGGGAATTACTTTTCTTTACATAGGTTTTACACATAGTGGTGGACAAATGTACAAAAAATATAGTACCAATGTCTGTTTCACAGGGTGGTGGACAAGAGGACCAAATAAATAGCATTCTCGAATTAGTTTTCTTTAAAACAAGGCTCGTGGATACAAGAAATTTGAATGTATCAAACTATAGGTTCCTGGAGAGCATAAATTGTACATAGCAAAAACATATTTTTTTAAAGTAGATATTTACTTTTATACATACGAAATATGTACTTTTATAGAGCATGTACAGAGCCCTCATTCTATATAGTGTGACGGAGCCCAGATTACATACTTAGGAAATTTTTGGAGTGCGGGTTATCGAGTTGGCGGGCTGAAAATAGGAAAAAATGAAACGTGTTACATATTCCTGGAAATTTAAAGAAACATATATATGTGTGAAATATGATATGCCGAATTTGAGTGAGTGATTTATGTCATACTTTATTTTGAAAAAGAAAAAAAGAGAATAGATATAAAATAAACAAAATGACTTCACATTCAGCATAGTTGAAGATAACAAATCCAGGAAGACATAAATATATAAGGAGACAAACGAATAGTTTTATTTGGAATATATGAAAAAAATAATAGTTTGTTACATATCCCTGGAAATGTAAATGTGTTTGTCATATAGACTGGGATTGGGGCTCCCGTGGACCATAACATAAATATGTACAAGAAATAGGAGTGTGGAAAGAAGTTGGACACGCTAGAATGTAATACCTAAAAAGTAGAAATGGGAAGATGAGCTTTTTCCTATAGATTTCTACTCATAAAAGGAACAACTGGATTGAGAAAGAAAGGACTATCACTATACACTTACAAGATGGTACATATAAGTAATTTTTGTTTTTGGTTGGTTATGCCTTTCCCTGCTGGTTTTTGTGGGCAACCCGCTTCAATAACTGGATTGATAAACATAGGATTTATGCACTTGCCTGTTGGATTTCGTGGCTGATCCACTTCAAGTTCTCTTCAATATAGCTTATCAAGGGGGCGACATTGATGTCATTGTGGATTTGAATATTGAAAACTTCATTTTCTAATTCTCTTAGATCAATTGAAAGTTTACACAGACCTTCTATAGCGAATACCTGACTAGCCAGTTGTCCATCTTTTCTTCATGATATTCAACAATTCTGTAAAAAAATTCTAAAGAGAATGCCTTCAAATTATCAACTTGTTCATCAAAATCTTTCTTGGTTAATGTCACGAAGTTGAGGATTAAGATGGGGTCCTGGAAGTTGTTTGTCTTTCCTGCTAAGTCGTTTTTGGTGAGCTTTGTGAATAATGTTTCTTTCTTTGATATTGCTTTCTCACACGATTAGATGCAGGTTCTTCACTTTTTGTTTCCAGCATGCTTCTAATTAAGTGAGCATTTTTTTGGATGGGAGATCATGTTGTCTTCTTCTCGTCTCTAGCATGTTGTTGACATGAAAGGCGAAAGGGATGACCAAGTGCACATAGAAAGTTTATTCATTCTTTAAATCTGTTTGCAAAAGTAGGAGCAAGTTGTGTGCCCTTCTCCCTAGGGAATCCATATTCTGTGATGTTTCCCAGGCCTTGGAAATCAGTTCTATTCTTTTGTTGATATTTTTCTCCACATATCCTCTACAGGATGTGAGGAATCTGGAGGACCTTTATAGATTTGTTGCAAGGGTGCACGTAGTCGAAGGCATGGATATTTCCAAGGAACTGCCAAGAAATGGCATAGGAAATAAAGCTTCCTCGAATTCCTTAATCCAGTTCTTTAGTCTGGCATTTTCGGCTTCAATGAATCCAACGGAATCATGAAGAGCATCTCTGGTTGCCCTGTGAAGTTTAGAGATTTCGGATGCGTTCATATTGGCAAGGTCAAGTTTTGAACGATGTTTTCTTTTCTTATTTTTTACATCTCTTTTTTCAATGATTAATTTTTTTGATTCAGTTTAAAAAACAACGCTTTGGAATATGAAGGATTCATCTTCGTAAAACAAATTCGTACCAACCATGTCCATTGAGAAGGAATGCTGAATTGTGTGGGTGGGTTGATCAAGGTTGAATATGCTTTCTAGATCAATGTCAAGATCCATGTTTTGATGGTAAATTTTGGGCTGCTCTACCTCCCCTGCAATTATTTTTTTGTCCTTCTGCATGGGAAAATCTTGAGGAAGATGTTCATTGTATCTCTACAAAACTGTCGTGGAGATGCTGGAAGTAGTTTATCAAAAGGTTGGCTGGCTCCAGACGCTACTTGAAATGAAGAAATGGAGGGGACAATATAACCCCCTGCAAACATTGCTTCAATGCGTGTGAATGGAAAATCTCCTCACTAATGAAAATATATATGCGTGTTGTATGGTGACCTGTTAGAAGGAAAGCGTAGTTATTGCAAACTTAGAAGTGCGAAGGTGAGGGTTACGACAAAGAACATTTAAGGATTGGAGGTTTCGTGAACGAACCAAGCTGGCGGCATGCGAACAACATTGCATGGTATTTGAAATTAAGACTGGGAAGTGATTGGAGGTTTCATGAAGGAAGCAAGATGGCATTATGTGAATGAAATTCCATGGAATTTGAAATTAAAACTGGGATGGGAGAAGAAAATGCTTTGAAAAAATTGCATTGATGGCAAAACTTCTCGAGCCTTGCGCACATCAATGACAGCTTAGACGGTAGCTGCATGATGACCTGTTAGCATTAAATATTTAGAAAGAAGACACACACACACACACACACACACACACACACACACACACACACACACACACACACACACACACATATATATATATAAACAATGTTTTTTATTATGTACATGTGTGAAGGTAACAACCATGGGGAAGAGAAAGCAAGGAAGGAATGGCCAAGTCTGAAAGTGCATGGTTCGGGATCGCGGGTTCTCCGGTGGGTGGGTTCAAAAGGAGGCCTCTATTGTTCGGTGTTCTACAAGTAGCACACAAAGTTCCGCAATATAAAAATTGAGAAGCAAACTTGCGAGCTGGCCGAGATTTGATAGACCATCTACAATTTCTGGATCGCGGGTTCTCGGGCTGGTGTGGTCAAAACCAATGCTCTTTTGTTCGGTGCCTTGCAAATATATTATGATAATAAATTGAGAAGCATATTTGCGAGGTGATCGTCTCAACATTCTACTCCAGGGCTGGTGGGCTCCCACAAATTAGCAATACATATTTGTGGGATGTACATTGGGCCAATTTCCTCCATATAGAAATTGGGTTCTCAGGCTGGCCGGTTCAAAATTGCCTAAGCAAAGCAAAGGGCTCCGTCCAAGTCCAACTACACATTTCATAATTCATGTGCAACACCAAGTCTGTGATTATGAGATTAGTGTGTGTAGAAACGAGGGAAAAGTAAATATGTGCCTTTATAAAGTATGGACATGATATTTTATAGATCGTGTACCGATATCGCATTTCATACTTGCAGGTTCTCGGATTGTAGGGGTCAAAAAATAGGCCTCTATTGTTCTTTGTTTTACAAATAGCACATATAGTTCCATGATATACAAATTGACAAGCAGACTTGTCGGGTGGTTGAGAATTTATAGAGCATGTACAGTTTGTGCATCACGTGTTGTCGGGTTGACGGTGTTAAAAATGGGACTCTATTGTTCGGTGCCCTACAAATTTCTTATGATGCATAGATTCCTTATTCCATAATTATTATCCACTTATTTGGATCGCGCAGTTGCGAGCTGCACACTGTGCCTCTAATGTTTTGTGTCCTTCAAATAGAAATTATAGTTGGGCGATATACATATTGAGAAATGGACTTACAGGCTGGCTATCTCAACATTGCAATTCTACTGGATGGTGGACGTGCAGTGTAGCGGCTTCTCGACACAAGAAAAAGAAAAAATAAAAATAAAAATAAAACATACCTGCAAACAAGTTTGACAAATTCAGAGAAAGTAAAGGAAAAATTGTTTACTATGGAACACAGGAAGAAAAAGAATTCACCTTTGCATTGATTCGTGTACATCTCTGGGTAGGAGTTCTTTGCACCTTCTAGTTTTCCTTTATGTTTCTATCAACAAAAGTACAAAACAAAAGAGATATGAACATAAGCTCAGATGTTAAGAAAAAGGAAACTACTATGTACATATACAAAAAACAAATTAAGATTAATAGAGTCACAAATAGTTTTTTTGAGGATGTACCTTATTTTTTCTTTTTTTTCACAATGTATATTTTATAATTAGAGTAGAAGACCGTGTGTATGCTCACCAGAATGCTATGTGTAGAAATCAAGGATACATATATGATTTGAAACATAGAAATATGAGTTTGCAATAAGTTTGATGTATATGTCATAATTCAAGTGCAATACCAATTGTATCATGATCAGACCAATATGTGTCTAAGACAAACATACTGTATTGAGAAATGGGCACATTGGACCAGACATGGTCAATAAGTGCATTTTGCAGATGGGTTGTGTTGTTTAGAACAAAGTGTAGACTGTAATTGCACATGTAGCTTTGAAATTCTTTTGTTCTGTCGATATTTTGTAGCATGTCCATATTGAAGTCTCCTACAAGTACAATGGATCCGTTCAGATGGAAATGGTCCAATGCATTACAAATAACATTTACTATGTTAGAGAATGTCGCATGGGGAGTAGTGTATAGATTTAGTATTGCAACTTATGTTCCATGGGAAAAAAAATTGGCAAGCACCAGTTCAACATTATTTTCTTCGATATGTATGTGGTCCAAAATTGGTACATGTTTTTTCACTAGTATCATCACCCCATGTGTAATGTAACATGATATGCAATTGTGATTTGGGAATTGTTTGTTCTGCATGCATAATGTCATGTGTGTTTCCTGCAAGCACAAAATATTAGATTGCATTAAATCATAGTCATTCAGTATATCATCCATGTGTGCATTTAAGTTGCATGTGTTAAGTGAGAGAATTGATACATATGCATTTGTTTGTATGGATTGGTAAGCATAATGTAGTTGCCATTTTGTGGTGGTCCTGAGTTGTTCCATCTCAATATCAAATTTCTATTTCACTTTGAAGTTATCTTTTGTCAGAGGACTTAGTAAATACAAGGAGTCTATGCTTTTGACACGAGACAGTGTTGTGTATACAAGTCCATGTATCCAAATTCTAGTAGGCTGAAATGAAACATTATCAAGTGTTAGTCCTTGTGATCTATGGACTGTATGTGCACATGCAAGTTTAATCAGAAACTGTTTGCGAATATTTAGTTGACCTGTCTTTGTTGATGTCGATACTGTCTTTGTTATTCGTAGAATAGGAGTCCAATCATTTGCAGTGTTTGAATTATATAGATAAGACAACTTTCTTGCTCGTCGCTTGCCTATATGTGGTTCATGGAACTTAATCCAAAGGACATATACTTTTTCTATCTTAGTATAGCCTTTTATATTCCATCTGCACCATTCACCAACCCATCCTATGAATCATAGTTATAGGCATATATTTCAAGTAGCATTTCTAATTTCAGTGCAAGGTGAAAAGGTAAAGTGATTGAATGTTCATGACATGAGACATTTCCATGGTTGTTTTCTTCCAAGTCAATTGAATTGATGATGATATCATTTCCAAGCATGAGCGGAAGCATGTGGCTATTATGCTTTGCAACATCCTTATTTCCATAGAATAGGTAAGGGAACATTGGATCTATTGGTGTAGGCTGTATGCACCTCAAATTGATATAGGTCAAGTCATCATATGTTTGGTTGTTTGTGCACATTCTATTCAGAATTGCAATGAATGTTTCATCTGTCTGGCACATTGTAGTATGAAACTCAAAGAATTTAATATTGTCTCTCCAGAAGTCATGGGTCACTATTTCCATGTTGATGATAGGTTGTTCAAATATCAAAGAATCTTGGATGGGTTGTGCCTGGTAAAGATCATCACAGAAGATCATGTCAATGTTTCCAAAGTATTTGGTTTGCACATGTTTTATGCTTCTTAGTCGGTTGTCAATGGAATACAAGAACCGACTGCCAATCAAAGATGCTTCATCTATAAAGACAACTTGGAGTTCCTCGTAAAGCTTAGAAAATGTATCCAACATTTCCTTGCTAAGTGGAAGAAATTGTGACTTGTTAAAAGGCATTAAAAATGCAGAGTGGACTGTTGTTCCACCAACATTGTATGCAGCTTTTCCTGTGTATGCAACTATTAGGCCCTTTGGTTTCATAGAATCAGAGCAATTGTTTGAATCATAGATTCATATAATCATTTGGAACAATGCTTTAGCTGTGAATGTCTTGCTTGTTCCTGCTCCACCTGTAAGGAACACGTGCACAAGATTGTTCATGTTCAACCATTTTTTAAGGGCAATGTCCTTTACAATTGTTTTTTTTTTCGCGATTCAACAAATGTCTTATTCTATGGTATTCATTATTTTCAATCAGGGAAGGATGTTTTGTAACTTGAAAACCAAGGTTGATACATTTTTCACTTTCAGTCGCTGGAGGACGAGGAAAATTCGCTTGTAAGTCATAGGACTCGGAAGGAGTTCTGCTTATTTTTGGGTTTTTGAATGTCTCATCATGATCACCAGGGTTTTCTAGGTCATTAAGTGCAACTTCTAGATCGCCCCATGTTGGATTAACATTGTAGGTAAATCTGGCTTCATTGATATGCACTATAGTCTCAAAGGAAACATACACAGCCTCCCATGTAGAGAAGTTATGTATTAATGTCTCTTCATTTTCATGGAACGGAATGTACAACAACAGTTTTTCTCTACAATAGTTTTCATAGTCACAATGTTTATTGTATTTGACAAACTGTATAACAGAGGGTTTTTTTCTTTATGATATGGGTGTACCATTTTTTTTGTAATGTGATACGAATTATGCTAAGCAGATATGCCTAATAGGAGATGGATGCTGGATGTAATAATGAATAATAGAGTGACATATGACGTCCTCTGAATTGTGAGGTTCTTGTTGCAGCAAAATCGATGGTTTAATCGTAAATGCGCGTTTTTCAAGTGGAGATGTGTTTATGAAGACACATTTTCTTGAACTACAAGTGAGGGGCAAATAAAGGGAAATGTGAATTGCCTGCTGAGTAGACATTTATTGAAGATTAAGCAATGTATTTCCAAGGGTGCGTATCATTTGTATGGCATCAATATGACTTCTTTCATGTTCTTTGCATATTTTTCTGAATGCAGATGTCATAGATTTGTCAATCTTCATCATATACGAGGTGAAGTAGGATGTTGCAGCATATGCATTCAACACATACTGTGCATCTGTATTTTCTTTCCACATAACTGGCATGTCCTTGGAGAAACTATTGTTCCAAATATGGGAGAGTTTTGGTTTAAGGAAAAGTGTTGATTTCCTAAGAATTATTTGTATGGATTGGATGTACTCATCTTCTGATAGATTTACCTGTGTCAAGAAGGCATAAAAGCTCATCATTTTGTCGAATTCTCCTTGTTCTATAAATGCGAACAAGGATTTAGATTTCTCAATAACAACACTGTCCTCTAAACTAACTGGCTCTATGATTCTTGTAGCTCTCATTGGCGGAATGGGAAAGTTGTATATGCAATGCGAGTTTTTTCATTTTCTACAAATTATTGTATGGTAATGTTTATGGACTTTTGCAAGGTTGGTTCCAAATGATCTGTATTGCATGTTATGTATTTATGCACAAATTGTTCGATCTCTGAATTGTTATCAACTCCATAAACTGATGCACCCTCTATCCACAAAAGTGTGTGGTCATGCTCATTTCTCCTATTCTGGAATTCAGTAAAAAAAAAGTAGTCTGATATTTTTCTGAAAAACATTTCATCATGGCATATCAATTGTCTCAAGGCATTTATTCTATGTCTATAGTATCGATTACATATCACCGGGTATTTTCTTATGTGGTAGTCAATGTCGTTATTTTCCAGTGTATCAGTTTTTTTTTTACATTTCCTATTACTATGCAGGTCAGAAACGACAGCCACCGATGGATCCTAGTAATGCTCAGCACTTGTAAATGTGATGAAAAATGTTGGTGGCCCTAATTGTCAGATCATTGCGAAAAAAATAAAATTGTTTTGTTGCAAATAGTCAGGAGAGGTGCAGATGTCCTTGAAATCTATGTATCCAATATCAGATTTTAGAATTTTTTATAGGTTTACTTTGTACTTCACATCCTTAGCCAACAACTTTCTTCCTTGTAACTAGCCTTTTATTATTTAGACCCACAGGTAGGACAAAAATTGCTCTATTATTATGCACATTGTTTTGAAAATAAATTTGTTATGTGATAGGAGAAGTAACAACTTGAATGTAGTAGCTCCCATCATACTATTTTATGATAAATGAATCATTATGTAATATCAGCTCCATGTGGATCTTCATAGAATAGTGTTGGAAAGTTCATTTCCTCAGCGAATTTGTCCTTGAATATTCCAAGTGGACGCTGCCCCTCACCAGGTGCGATTTTGAAAATTTTGTCTTACAAGTCACAAATTCACTGTGAATCAGTGAATCCATGGACCAATGTTTCAGCAAGTGTTTCATTCTCTGATTCATCACTTATATCAGAATCACTAGGATTTTCGAGATTCTCTGCAGAGTTGCCATGTTCTTCTGTGAGAACACTGTTCCAGTTGGCATTTATACAAATGTTCTCTGCTTTGTACAGGGCCCTGGAACATAATTCATTTAATGCTTTCATAATAGCATGCACACGCACTTTTCCTATATGATACACATTTTTGTATTGAAAGTGTCTTTTCAGAGCCACATCGATTGTAATTGTATTGTTAATGAACTGTGGCAATGCCTTTTGCAGAACATCTAGCTGAACATGCACATTAATAATTGATCATGTTAAGCCCATATGGGGTCACTTATAGCCCCAAGGTATGATTTGAGCAAATGTAATTCACAGAGAGACAAGTCTCTCCTCAAGTTTCGTAAGTGCACTTACATCTGCTAGTGGTGTATTACATCTTATTCCGTTAGTAGTTGCAAAATGTGGTAGTTTTCCATTTCCATGTGATCATTTGCATGAAAGACAAACTTTCTCACTAAAAAATGGTTTATCGTGGGCTATCATCCATAGGTATTCTGCTTGCAAATCAGGCATGAAAGAATTATTGTTTTTTGAAAAATTCAATTGTTCACAAATAGCACATGTAATGGAAGGAGTGTCTTTCATTTGTTTCATGTAGGTATGTCTTTCAATTTTTTTTTCGCAGGGAAGTATGGGTAGAAACGGTTTCCTATTTTTCATGTACACCACGAACTGCCACAATTGCATGACCATTCTGGGACATGCAATCCCACACATGAACTGACATAGTTTCATGACCATTCTAGGATATGAAAACGCACATGTTTATGTTCTATTCTACATGAACAAATTTCTTTACATTGTCATATCTGAGTTTCTCTCTAAAAGGAAGTGTAGCAATGTATTTTTTTCTCTCTCGCATGACCTTTTTCAAGTTGTGGTAACTTACTCTATGTTTCTTGCCTAATGGCAGGATGACCTGGTGGAAATTGGGATGAATTTCACTCTCACCCAGTTTCTCAAAAACTATTTTACGTTTTTTGTTCAAGGCCTCTATTTGCTTATGAGAAGTCGGACGAATTTGACAAATAATTTTTTTCAAATTGTGATAACTTACTCTACTTTTTTTGTTTAAGCCCTCTATGGCCTCATCACAACTGAAATTAATTCTACGCGTGATTTTTTTATTCAAGCCTTGTTTGTCCATATCGCAATCGGGAGGACTCTCATTTTCACTAAAAAACATTCCACGCATATGCAGATTCAATGTCGTTTGGGTAGCATGCACACTCAATCCTGAACTACCGATATCTCCAACCAAAGGTTCATAATGGATATGTGTTGTATCTGTTTTCAATGACAGGATGTGAATTGTTCGATCATAATTTGAATCGGTAACCCAGGAATGGACAGTGCCATCTAGCGAGGCCGACCAAACCTGGATATTCACCCTGAATACCATAGACAACCATTGAAAACAGAATCTGCAACCCTCCATATTCCCTTATTCATATGGAAGCGCCATGTTCACAAGGTATTCTTGCCAACTTCCAACTGCCGACATATTTTCCACGAGATATGGGCAAAGGTGCTGACGCAAGCACCTAAAATCTTGTTCGTTGCCGCCTATAATCACATTGCAGAAGGATTGTACAGTGTAAAGATGCAGTGACTAAACATCGAACTTGGCTGCTACCAAACAACAAATTGCATTAAATAGACTATCTCCACAGCTAGACACAACATTTGTTTCCAGCTGTAAATCATAGCAATCTATGCCATCCAAAATATGTTTCCATTGTGATTGAAGGTATTTGCAAATAACGGACAAGTAGATATGAGAACCTTCTATATTGCATATGGACATTTTTTTGTACAACAATGGTTCATAATGGCCACTGAGGGCATTGACATCATGGAACAAGATGCAATATGGATTGTTAGATGCAGTTTTGTTGAATAATAGATATCTTGTTTTTCTTGTCAATGACCATATGCCAACTGATATATTCATCCAGTTAGACAGCCACCGAATACAAAATGTATCTCCCCAAAGTCCCCTCTGATGTGCAGGAAGAACTGGAGATGCAGAGAACCACATATTTGAAAAATACGTAGCCACATCATGCATTCCATGCATTTGCCGAAGAAAATCAGATTCCAGTTTGTATTCATAGGACTGCAAAGCCTCAACATCGCCATTTTTAAAACAGGACAAGAAATAATCTATCAATCCATTGCACAGCTCTGTCGACGAATACCGGAAATGCAATAGAACCTGGAATGTATCGAAAAGGAAATCCCCAACAGTATACGAGAATGCATTCAATCTAAAAAGGCCATTCCTATGCAAAACCACGTCAATGTTGTCATGTACAATGGATTGTGTATCTTTTTCATAGGACTGAACATCTATTACCTCTTTCATCTTTTCAATTGTCATTTTGAAGTTATTTTCTAGATACTTTCAGTTTCTATCAAAACATAGAAAAGCACAGGCAAAAAATAAAAACTATCAAAATAAAAAAGAAAAGCAAAATAGTGCACCAATCCCTGTATGTATCTTTAAACCTTCTTCTTCTCAACTTGAATCCCCCTATATCCCATAGCAGATGAGAAGAAAATAGATCGACACTGGAAATTGAACCAAACAGAAGAAAGACCGCAAAAAAATAAAACCATAACTTAACTCAGTAGAAAGAAAACATGCAAACGCAGTTTTTCGGCCCACAGAGTAGAAGCATACACTGCTTCTACACCTCGCCCGATGGTTCCCTCTTCTGATAGCTCCCAACTACTTTTCGTAAAGCCCTATGCATTTCAATTTTCAGAAAAACTATGGACGTGACATCCTCCATATGAACATGCATTGTTTCCAGGAACAAAAACTAAGAGCACAGACAAAAATGGTCTAGAACAAAATATTGAAAATCAGCAAGAACAGGGAAACTTACCTGTCAACAGAGGATGAGAAGACCTCAGCACCAAAAAAAATGCAAACCGCAACAATAGGTCCAACAACTTGCAAAGTTGAAGAACAACAAACCAGTGAACAACCACAAAAAGCTCAAACTGCAAGTGCAAGACCTCAACTTTGCAAAGTTGAATCAAACAAGAACCAGAATCATGGAACGAAACAACAAACAAGGATGGAGCACAAGAGCAGGGATGTCGGGCATGAAAAAAATTGTATTGCAAGGCATCTGTACAATAAACATTTAAGACTTGCAAATCTCTTAGGTAAACAATTAAGACAGTAAGGACCATCAAAGGGTGTAGGCTTGTGCAAGATAAAAGATGCAGTGTGGCAGGAATGTTCTCTCAAAGAACGCAACAATAAAGAAAAAATCAAACATAGCAATATCGTGGAGAATGTATTCCACCCAACAGAAAATGCTAAGGGAAACATTCGAACTAATGCTAACATTAATCCACGTTCCACGAATGCATAACAAAATTTATGATTCAAAAAGACCATATACTACCAAATACTTTGGAAATCCAAACATATTTTACATTGGAAATAGCGAAGGGAGCAATAAGACCTCCAATCTGTTGTCCAATCAAATCTTGACAAACATGATACTTTTTGTTATATAAAAATCGATATTTTCACTTCCCTTGTTCTAACAATAGACATTAGGGAAATATTTCTGGTCAACACACAAAATAATGCCAGGTCAACGATTTATCGAACACTATAGTCCCTCTATGCCTACGGCAGGGACTAATAAGGTTAATTTAAATAAAACTAAACTATAGTAAACTAAAAAAAGTAACAACTAAACTAAAGTAACTAATTTATAATTCAAACAGTAAAGATAAATCAAAATGTAATTTAAACTCAAGATAAAGTAAAATAAAATGACAAAAGGTATTGACTCTCGATCACTATAGAATTTTTTTTTATATTTTTTTTAATATCTCTATATTTGGAAACACATGACAATTTGTTGTTCAATCTTTTGACTTTGCAACAGGTTAAAATTTATGGATTTGTTATCTCGACTCTTGCACCATAACTGAGTTTTGGAATAATTCTTATGGTTATTTTCTTTAGAGACAAAACAATAGCTCGCTCTCATGCAATGTCTACTCCATGTGTCCATGATCTCAGGTCATTTATCGTGGATGTATACTGGTTTTTTTTTCCTAAAACCGTAGCACAAAAATCTACAAACTGCTGTAACAAATATAGTTTTAGTGCAGCCTGGGATCTGGGAAGAAATATTTCGTGGACCCATTTTTTGGCACTGAAATATCATGATATCAATGCAATTTGGGTGCATGTAACGATTTCGTTCATCAAAAAGTGACATGGCATTGTATGTTCATATTTGTAGCATTCGTAACACTAATTTGAGTTGGTTCCATTTTCATTGTTGAGATTATGTGGCATAATTCTTACCCATCTCACTTCTCATCAACATAACTGTCTATTGGCTCAACTGGGTTGACCTCTCTAAGTCACATTGTAATTCATTATTATTATTATTATTATTATTATTATTATTATAATTAATATTGATCAGATTAATTATATTTTACATTTATTATTAGACACATTAAGGTGGGGCCGACCTGTACCCTTTACATAACAATTAGGGTTATAGGTAGGTCTGACTCTTGAACAATATATATAGAAAAATATCAGATACACCCACTAATGCTCATCCACTAGGGACACATATGGTTCATTGCATTACACAGAAGAATGACATCTTCACACGTTCACCTGTGCTCATCCATAGGCACGTCCACTCTACAGATCTTCTTTCCCACTATATCACACATGAGAATCATATAGAGTCTTCTCATCAACTCTACTACTCAGAGGAGGCTTGATGCAAGAGCATCGCTCCATGTCAGCAGTGTGCCAACCAACCAGCACATCTAGCACTCATTTAATGGAGAAAGGGAGAGGCGCAACCCTCTCAATTTTAAAATTCAAAAATTCAATAAATGTTGTAAGGATTTTAATGCCATACCACGCCTTTGTACAGGTAGTGGTTGAGGTTCCCTTTAATGGTTTCCTGCAGCAAGCCCAGGATGTAGTCAGGACTAGGCATCCATTTATGTAATGTAGCCATAGGAGCCGCTCTGTGATAGCGATAGCTTAGAGACGGTGGTTGAGGATAAGCTCATGGGAGCCCTCATTTTGTAATGAAGAAGTGAGAGAGTGATAGGAGAGATGAGAGCAGAGAGGTCTTGAGAGAGAGATGAGACTTGTTATAGTCCAACCTTTGTAAACATTTGTATAGACATACAGATTAATAGAAAAGCAGTTTTTCCTGCATACTATGTGTTTGATGTTTACATGTTTTTATGCATTTCATGTTTTAAATGCATAACTGGTGAAATATTTCATAAGTTTCAATTTATTCCCATCTTGGAGTTTTTGAGTGCAAGGAGTGCACATAGTCCGCAAGTTGTGTGTTGACAGAGGCGAGAAAACCTCAGGAAAGATCAAGAGGGATAGCATTGAAACTTCATCAGCAGAGGTGCAAGGAGTGGACAGGAAGGAACTCTGTCTCGAGTTTAGGGAAGAAAAAAATACTAAAGGTTTTGTAGATCTCTGCCAAGAGGGCATCGAGCGAGTGCATAAAGTGCACTAGGGAACTCTATTTCTAGTTTCGAGAAAAGAGAAGTGTCGAAGAGAAGACACTTACAGGGTTGCTAAATACTTTGTAGGCTCTACAAGGTGTGCATCGAGCAGGAGAATTCCAGGTGGGTGTAAGGAGTTTTCTTTTCAAGAAAACTTCCCGAATCTGAGTTATTCGAGATCCTCGAACGCAAAGTGTGCACATGAGTAAATCTTTGAGAGGAAGAAGCTCAGGAGGGACAACGTTTCTATAATGTAGATGAGACCCAAAGGAATAGGGCTCGCAAGAGGAAGAGTCGAAGGTAGAGACCTTCGAGACTTAGAAAATATTCTAAGTCAAAAAGCCAAGAAAGCTCAGGAGGAAGAACGTCGTCGAGCATTGGATTGCGGTGGAAAATCCTGTGGACTGTCTAATTTGATGTAGGAGCATAGGCTTTAGCACTGCGTAGATCCAGGAGGGGAAATCTCGAAGATCTGAATGGATAGTGGAGAGTCCTTGAGGAGAAACACCGAAACCCCGCACGTCATTGGAACATGCGAAGGCACATTGAGTTTAACCTCTGGGAGGTCGCGCAGGAGAGGAGTTGTATGGAAGATGGAGACACTTCATGGAGAAGTGCCAAAATGTCATGGACCTTTGGATCTTGTAGATATCTGAGGAGGTTAATACTAAGTGTCTTTAAGCATTCAGAAGCTCAGGAGGAGTAGCGACCATTGGATGAGAAGCATCAGGAGCCGTTGATCTCTTTCTCAAATTTCTCTATTTCGAAGTTCGGGGTTTGGAGAAGCAAGTGATTTTGGAGTCGCTGCATCGTGAACTCCCAGTTCACAAAATCCCAAAAGAATCTAGACCGTCGGATCTGGAGCGCAGTGGCCTGAGAGCCGTTGGATAAAGGATACATGCATGTGATTTAGTCTTTGGGAGGTGCACAGGAAAAAGGATCTGGGTCATTAGATCTAGCACCAAGGGCTGATAGCCGTTGGACCCAGAAGGAGGTGCGAGGGGTTTAATTCCTGGGAAGCTGGACATGAGGGTAGAACAGACGACAGAAACTTTGAGGGAGAAGTGTCAATTTGTCGTGAGCCATCGGATCCAAAGAAGGTGTGCGAGGTTTAAACCTCTTAATAGCAGAAGGAATAGGACTCGTCAAGTCCCAAAAGCATCAGGACCGTCCATTTTGGAGGATAGGTGGTAGAGATCTGAAAGCTACCGGGAGTTTGGACACTGAGAGTTCGAGGAGAAGGAGTCGTGAGACAAGAAGTCCCGACTCACAAAATAGTGAAATGATCGACACTGCTCAAGGTTCAGGGAAAATCCTAAAAGGTTGTTGGTTATCGATCCAATGGGATCGTGGTCGTCGGTTCAAGAGGAATCTGGATCGTTGATCTCTCAAGGGGGAGATTTTGGCATTTCGGGATCCGGGAGTTTGAAGGACCTAGAATCGTTTGCAGTCGGAATTGCGAAATCGCGAATTATGAAATCCCAAATAGTGGACCGTGGTCATGGGTAGTGGTCACATGTTCGATCATTAAGGGAGGATTCAACTGTGGAGTTAGGCTCTATTTCATGTTTTGACATTTCGAAAGACAGAGAACAGGAGGAACTCTTGCATCGCGATTCCTCGAACCGCAAAAAGCCAGTAGCGCATTGATGTTAAGTGTGTGGTAACAGAGTGGTGGTCACGTGGACGGAGGCTAAGGTAGTATCCAGAGCCATTAAGCCCTTTTCGACGTTTCGGCAACTAGGATTTGGAGGGACAAGGAGTCAACCCCTCCACATCGCGAAATGTGAAAATCGGAGAACTAGTTGGATGTTAGACGCTGGTCACGAAACAGTGGTCATATGAGCTGGAGTGAAGGTAGGAGCTAGTGGGAGCTAGGCTCAATTTCAGGGTTCGGGAATTTGAAGGAAAAGGAGTCTGGGAGAGCTCGCATGCAGGAAACCTGAAACCTCGAAAAGCGAAAGGTGTGTTGGTTCAGAACAATGAAGAGCGCCAAAAAGGGGGCGCGTGCATAGATTTTCTCAAAGACCTATGCCATAGGACAAAGGGACCTGTGGATTTTTTCAAAGGGTTCCAGTAGGAGCCCGAAGAGCCATTTTGGCTCAGAAGAAGATCGATCCAGAGACTGGGAGGTCACAAAACCCTGTTGAGGTAGGGGGACTACATCAAGTGGTATCAGAGCCTGGAATGAGATTTCTGTGAGCAACAGAGGTCATCAAAGGACTAAGGTTTGCTTACATATGGAAAGGAAGAAAATACTCTGATATGCATCAAGTGGTATTAGAGCCAAAATTTTGTCTGCACATCATAGGCAAAATAGAGACAGAAAGGAGAACACTCTGATACACACCATCAAGTGGTATCAGAGCCACTTTCTGTATGTAGACTGCATGCAGAGGGAGGCAGAGTAGATAAAGAAAATACTCTGATACACACCATCAAGTGGTATCAGAGCCAATAGATTTTCTGTTTTCATATCACAGACAAGAGGTGGACTGTGAAGGGATACAATCTGATACCATCAAGTGGTATCAGAGCCTGTTTCTATTGGTATATTGTAGGTAAAGGGAGGTAGAGTAGATAAATAAAATACTTTGATACACACCATCAAGTGGTATCAGAGTGGATTTTTGTTCGTAGATTTCAGACAAAAGAGAAAGAGGAGATTGTTACTTTGTTCACAAACAAAGGAGAGATGGTGGGAGAAATTATGGTAACATCAAGTGGAATCAGAAGCAGAGATTCATCTATATACAACAGGTGAAATAAGAAGGGTGTTAAAGCTCTATGGTGATTGTTGCAAGGTGTGCAACAAATGATAGATAGTCAGGCGAGTTATAGGAGGACATGGAGATGCTCTCAGACATAGAGTCATCCATACGCTTGCCAGAAGCGTAGGTGAAAGATGGAAATGGCTACTGAAGTCCATGAGCGTGGTGGGAGAGGAGACCACCAGCAGATGAGTAAAGAAGAGATTGACAAAGAACTCACTGAGATAAGGTTGAGAATGGAGCAGCTGAGATTGAAGATGTAGTAGGAGGAAAAGGTACACTGGAGGTACGAATGGCCTCTGAACAGGAAAGCCAAATGGATTTTTAAAAATTTATTGGCCAGGAAACAACAACAAGAGTTGAGGAAGTGGATGAGGTATGCTGAAAGCCTCAGTGACACAGAGCTGGATTGCATCTGTGAGCCAGAAGTTGGAGAAACCCTCAGTGATGAGGAAGAGAGATGAGTTTCAGGTCTCATAAACTTCCAGGAGGGCAGAGATGAATTTTTCAATTGCCAGGTGGGCAATGAAATGAGATCATTGGAGGATCTCATAGACTATTAGGAGGACATTAGTGGAAATCCATATTGCTAGGAGGGCAATGGTATGAGATTAGTTGAAGATCTCGTAAACTGCCAGGTGGGCAAAAGTGAACTTTTGAGTTTTCAGGTAGGCAATGGGAAGAGATCAGTAGAAGGTCTCACATACTGCCAAGGGGGTAGTGGTGAAAGTTCATATTTCCAAGTGGGCAATGAGATGGGATCACTGGATCTCATAGATTGCCAAGTGGGCAGCAGAAAATTCCCAAATTGCCAGGTGGGCAGGGGAAAAGAAGTGAGACTATCTGAAAGTCTCAGGGAATTAAGAGTGAGTTCAGGTCAGAAAGGAGTGCTGATAAGTGAATATTCATGTGGTTTTGCAGACCATGTGAATGAAGATGATGACAAGTTAAAAACTTGCACCATCCAGAAGGAGGATCAGAAGAGCATTCTGATGATTGGGGGAATTCAGGTATTCCTACCAGATAGCCCAATTGAGACAAGAGTATGTGTTGTGGATGCAGTAAAAGAAGGAGGACAACCAACAGAGACTATCAAAGAATAGCAAGAAGTGGAGCAGACACTAATGTTTTCCCAAGGAGAAGAAGAAGAGCATTCAGCTGAGTTGCTCAAAATTTTCAGCCAAGAAGCTGAAACAAAAATGACTGTAGCACTGGAGTCTACAACAGAAGATGAATAAGATAGCATGGATTTTGCTGATCTATATGAAGAATTGGAAGCCCTAGAGAAGAGGGTGATGGTGCAAAGTTTGCACATCTGATAAGCCAAGATGGAAGAAGTTGGAAGTATGCCAGTAGGAGAAATGGCAGCAACAAAACTTCCATAGGAAGAAGTTGAGAAACAATTAAGTGAGGAGACTACAGAGCTGGATTCTACAGTAGAGTGGCCACTTAGCTCTACAAAGAGAGGTAAAGATAGAAGGGGAGATCGAGAAGATCTGCCCATTGAGAAGACAAAAGTGCGACAGAGAAGACTACATACAAAGAGCCAGCCACTGGAGTAGCTGGACAAGGTAATTGAAGAAATCAGAAGGTTGATGTTGAGTTCAACAGCAGAGACTACCAGCAATGAGAAGCTGAGCAGAAGGGAGCCTGCAAGAGCAGCAAGGAAGCAGCAACAACAAAAAAGAAGCAGAGGAGTAGATGGACAACTCCAAGGGAAAGTTTGGGATCTAGGTGGATTTCAACACTGGAGAAGAGGAGATCATGATCAGGAGATCATGATTTTTCTAGCTGAGGAGTATGATGTAGGAGCATTGCTACATGTCAGTAGCGTGCCAGCCAACCAACACATCCAACACACATTTAATGGAGAAAGGGAGAGGTGCAACCCTCTCAATTTTGAAATTCAAAATTTCAATAAATGTTGTGAGGATTTTAATGCCAGACCACGCCTTTGTACAGGTAGTGATTGAGGTTCCCTTTAATGGTTTCCTGCAGCAAGCCCAGGATGTAGTCAGGACTGGGCATCCATTTATGTAATGTAGCCGTAGGATCTACTCTATGATAGCGATAGCTCAGAGACGGTGGTTGAGGATAAGCTCATGGGAGCCCTCATTTTGTAATGAAGAAGTGAGAGAGTGATAGGAGAGACCAGAGCAGAGAGGTATCGAGAGAGATATGAGACTTGTTACAGTCCAAACTTTGTAAACATTTGTATAGAGATACAGATTAATAGAAAAGTAGTTTTTCCTGCAAATTGTGTGTTTGATGTTTACATGTTTTTATGAATTTCATGTTTTAAATGCATAATTGGTGAAATATTTCATAAGTTTTAATTTCTTCCTGTCTTGGATTTTCCGAGTGCAAGGAGTGCACATAGTCCGCAAGGTGTGCATTGACAGAGGTGAGACAACCTCAGGAAAGCTCAAGAGGGATAGCATTGAACCTTCATCATCAAAGGTGCAAGGAGTGCACAGGAAGGACTCTGTCTCGAGTTCAGGGAAGACAGAACTACTAAAGGTTCTATAGATCTCTGCCAAGAGGGCATTGATCGAGTGCATAGAGTGCACTAGGGAACTCTATTTAAAGTTCTTATAAAAGAGAAGTGTCGAAGAGAAGACACTGACAGGGTTGTTGAATACTCTTTAGGCTCTGCAAGGTGTGCATCGAGCAGGAGAATGCCAGGTGGGCGTAAGGAGTTTTCTTTTCAAGAAAACTTCTTGAATCTGAGTTATTCGAGATCCTTGACCGCAAAGTGTCCGCAGGAGTAAATCTCCAAGAGGACGAAGCTTAGGAGGTCCAATTTCTATAACGCAGATGAGACCCAAAGGAATCGGGCTCGCAAGAGGAAGAGTCGAAGGTCGAGACCTTCGAGACTTAGAAAATATTCTAAGACAAAAAGCCAAGAAAGATCATGAGGAAGAACTTCGTCGATCATTGGATCGCGGTGGAAAATCCCGTGGGCTGTCTGATTTGAGGTAGGAGTGCAGGATTTAGCACTGCGTAGATCCATGAGGGGAAATCTCGAAGATCTGAACAGACGGTGGAGAGTCCTCGAGGAGAAACATCGAAACCCCACAAGTCGTTGGATCAGGCGAAGGCACATAGAGTTTAACCTCTGGGAGTTCGTGTAGGAGAGGAGTTGTATGGACAGTGGAGATACTTCATGGATAAGTTCTAAAATTCCATGGACTGTTGAATCTTGTATATCTGCGAGGAGGTTAAGACTGAGCATCTTTTAGCGTTCAGAAGTTGAGAAGGAGTAGTGACCGTTGGATGAGAAGCATCAGGAGTCCTTGATCTCGTGCTCGAATTTTTCTATTTTGGAGTTCAGGGTTTGGAGTGGCAAGTGATTTTGGAGTCGCTGCATCATGAACTCTCGGTTCATGAAATCCCGAAAAAATCTAGACCATCGGATCTGGAGCGCAGTGGTCGGAGAGCCGTTAGATCAAGGATACGTGCACGAGTTTTAGTCCCTAGGAGGTGTATAGAAAAAAGGATCTGGTCCATCAGATCTAGCACCAAGGACCGATAGCCTTCAGATCCGGAAGGAGGTGTGAGGGGTTTAATCCCTGGGAAGCTGCATAGGAGGGTAGAACGGATGGCAGAAACTTCGAGGGAGAAGTGTTGATTTTTCGTGAGCTGTCGAATCCAGAAAAAGTGCATGAGGTTTAAACCTCATAACAAAAGAAGGAAGAGGACTCGTCAAGTCCCAAAAGCATCAGGACCATCCATTTTGGAGGACAGGTGGCAGATATCTAGAACTTACCAAGAGTTCGAGGAGAAGGAGTCGTGAGACAAGAAGTCCCGACTCACGAAATTGCGAAATGATCAAGACCGGTCAAGGTTCAGGGAAAATCCATAAAGGTTGTGGGTCGTCGATATAGTGGGATCATAGTCATCATTTCAAGAGGAATTTGGACCGTTGATCTCTTAAGGGGGAGATTTCGACATTTCGGGATCTGGGAGTTCGAAGGACCTAGAATCGTTTACAGCCGGAATCGCGAAATTGTGAATTATGAAATCCCGAAAAGTGGACAGTGGTCACGGGTAGTGGTCACATGGTCGATCATTAAGGGAGTATCTAGCTATGGAGTTAGGCCCTATTTCAGTTTTTGGCATTTCAAAATACAGAGAACGGGAGGAACACTTGCATCACGATTCCTCGAATTGCGAAAAACTAGTAGCGCATTGACGTTAACCGTGTGGTCACAGAGTGGTGGTCACATGGACAGAGGCTTAGGGATGTTAGCCACTAGTCACAGAACAATGGTCATGACTCAGGAGTGAAGGTAGGACCTAGTGGGAGCTAGGCTCTATTTCGGGGTTCATCAATTCAAAGGACAAGGAGTCTGGGAGAGCTCGCATGCAAGAGTCCCGAAACCCCGAAACGTGAAAGGTGTCTTAGTTTAGAACAGTGAAGAGCACTGAAAAGGGGGCGTGCATGAAAAGTTTCTCAAAGACCTTTGCCAGAGGACAAAGGGACCTGTGGATTCATTCAAAGGGTTCCAACAGGAGCTCAAAGAGACATTTCGGCTCAGAAGAATATCGATCCAGAGACCGGGAGGTCGCAGAACCCTGCTGAGGTAGGGGGACTGCATCAAGGCTAATACATCATATTCATTTATGTTCGCATGAAGATCCAACCAAAACTTTGGGATTTCACACGTTCACCTTATGCTTAGCCACATGCATGTCTTAATTAAACAAATTTCCTTTCCCATTGGATAATCATTTGGATTTCTTCTCAACTCTCTGAATGGAGGAGGTCATCTCTACGTTCCTAGCTCTGTCTCAGGCAGGAACCACGTACCCTTCTTAGGGGATTTCTCTTAGGTTTGTAAGCTAAGAGAAAGACTCACATAGCTGCAATGATCAACATCTCATAGGTTTGAAATCTTGAGAATCTCTCACATAGCTGCATTCATCAACACTTGTCTCAGTCCATGCACCCATTAAATAGGGTAAGGGCCCTTAACCTCCATTTGAAAATTGGGGTTGGCATTAAATGTTTGGTTTGGAAATTTCCCAACAAACCTGCACTCGTAGTTGTTATAGAATGATTTGCCTCACCATATGAAATCTTGCATAGAGGGTCCTTTTCCATTTCCCTATGGATACTTTTCATCCCTTTTTTATAAATCCTAGAGCTAAAAATACATTTTTTCCACATATACACACCTTTCCTACTATACAACATGCATATACGCAAGTTGCACCACTACATCCCGCGTACATCAAGATTTGTGCCCAAAACTGAAAAATGGTATCAGGTTTCCATGTCATCTTCGCCTTCCATATAATGGAAACATTCCTACTCGGTCGTTCAGTTCCATTTGAAGGCTATAAATGGGCCAATTCCGAGCTATGGAAAAGAGGAGAAATAATTCAACTTTGAGAACAAAGTTACTCTAGAGAAATTATTCACTTCATATTGAGTCTACATCCCTTTGTCCTTTAAGTATGAACACAGTGTTAATCCCCCAAGCTCTTCCCTTATTGATTGAGAACTTCTTTGTCTCTCTTCAATGAGCTTTCCTTTGGTGGAGGATTGAAGTGGTGGAGGCCCAACTAGAAGGAACTTAGTTTCTCAGTTCTGAACCGTGACGACACAGAAGTCTGTAACTTTTTCACTTCTATTGATCATATATTAATATAAATACTCTTTTCCTGTCCAATTGATATCTTGCAAATATTTGAATTATTATTCCAAGAGCGTATTTGTTATATATATTAATGGATTATTCTATTGAATGTGCTAACATCATATATTATCACCATATGCTTGTTTTTCTTGGTTGTTGAGGACGAGTTGCAGGTATATTGCTTTGGGTCAAGTGGAATTCATCGAACGTCTGGATGAGGTAGGCCTTTTATCCTATCTTGCTATCATATTTGTTTATATATCATACTTGAGAATAGAGTTGATTTATGAAGTCATTTCCGTATGTTGTGGTTTTCCCTATCCATAGAGAGATTTTCCTCGTAACACAATTGGTGACCATACTGGGGATTGAATCTTCTTTCTTAGCATTTGGAGTGTTTTTCTCCTTAGATTTCTCTCATTCATATTGTGTTTATTGTCGTATCATGTCTTGACAAACTATGTTCACTTTGGGTCTGAGTATTTCATCCTTCTCCTTTTCCTAGTTGTGTTTTTGAAACATATACGCGGTTTTTTTCTTGACAGCCACGTATATATGCGTGATGTCATATACATCAACCTCGTTTGCTTGTTTGTTGGGTTTGGTGGTTGTTGTGTAGGTTTTTATGATTGTTGAGTCTTCTTTGGTGTCTGTAGTGACTGTTAAGTGTCTGTGGGATGACAGGAAACCTGTCTTTGGTTGAATTTTTGCGTGAAGTCTTTCTCATAATCTTCCCTTTTTTATTGTCCTTGTACATTGGGATGGGTGTTTTTGTCCTTGGTATCCTACTTGAGTTGTCTCTTTCTATAAATAATAGAGTCTTTATATATCAAGTTGTTATTCAGTCCATGCATTTTCATTTTTCTTATATTGAAAATACAAAAATTATAGGCATTTTGCATTGATTGGAATTTTGATCTTTTGAGTCTTTGTCATTTATCTTAGTGCATGCAAAGAAAGATTGCATTTTTGTTTCATAATTGCAGAGTTGAAATTGAAAATTGCATTGTTTTAAGGAGCATATCATTCATTAAAATTTGAAGTTAGGACTTTGCGTCGTATTCATATTTACTTTACTTGTTGAGTCATAACATCATGAGTTTCACTACCATACCTTTTTTAGTAAGCACGGCCATTAAAATTAACGATATAATTTAAAATTGGTTAGTAACGATTTTATTTTCTAGGGTGCACAAACTAGATTAGGATTTAGTGCCTTGGAATAGGATTTTGTGAGTAAAATTCTCCAAGGCTATTAAATCAACATATGTGTTTGACTAAAGGAGTGGATAAATCCATTGTATAATTGGTAATATCAGGAGGCTCTTCTTACACCGGAGTTAATCATGAGTTTGCAAGAGGTTGGTTGAAGGGATATCCCCCCGATACTTTCTTATCATCAAAGATATTTTTGGGGATCTATTCGTATCTAGGGATCTTTCTACCCTTCCCATACTGTGGACCTAACTTAAAAATTATCTCATGTGCATCGGTTATACATTCGTTTCTTAGTTGCTTGACTTAGGTGCCACATAGGTTACTTATAGGGGTTATTTTGTAGGTACCTTGGGTCAGATAAGGGTCAGGCAACACACAACCTTTATAAAGGATTACCTTTTCGGGGGGCTTTGATCGACTGGTTGTTAGGCCCACGAGGGCCCTTATAACTGATTTTGTTACCTCCGATCTTTAGCAAGGAGTCTCAGGCCCCTATTGGGCGAGACATACCTTCATTAGGGAGGTCATCCCCTTTCAACCACTTTACCCTATTTGTGTGCATATTGGTCGTTTGATTATTTTTGGTGTGCTCTTTGATTACTAGTTGGCCTTTTGATTTATTTTTGTATTTTGAGTCTCAAGTCATCGTGGAGTCAGACTAGCATCCCTGCCGATCCCATTGGTTGTTACAGTTACCACCGGATTTTGAGTCTTTTCCTTCTAAAAGGTGTAGAGTTATTAGACGTGGTACAGACAACTCCACTTTTCTGACTTTTGACTCTACAAGGATGAGTACTGAAATGAGTCATCAGAGTACTGGGAGCCCTTCGACTCCCACACATACTATAGTTAATGGCACCCCTTCGACTCCTACAACCACAATGTTTGTAGTGTCAGAGGCACCTATCATTACTACTTCCCATCCTACAGTGAATGCTCAATCTATTTCCTCGAACCCATTTGGGTCTCTTGGTCACTCACCGGGCTATAATGTCCAGTCCATCCCTATTGTCTGTAGTCCTTTTTCATATGGTATTCTGAATTTTACTTCACATTTTTCAAACTCCATCTCAGCTGCTGGCCCTAATGCTAGCATTGGAATTAGGGGTAGAACCCCTCCTTATCCTCCAAATCCATTTGGTGGTTCTCAAATCCCTCAAATGACTCCTAATATGGGAGGCATTTCGTCTTTTAACTTTGGGTCTAATCCTCTTTCTTCTAGGTGGAGAAACCAACCTGGTGAAAACACTTCTTCTCAAGTTCTGTCATATACCCTCACCTCCTCAGTGTCAATTCCGACCAACACGTTTGGCATGACAAATCCACCTCTATCCTCTGGATTCACACTCGGAGGAGGTCAGTTTCATGCCTTGGGAAACCCCTAACCTGGAGCCACTCTGGCTGGGGGAAAATTTTATAACCCCCATCAGAACATTCCTATTGGAATGGTGCCCATCCAACCCCTTATGAATCATCTTGGAGGAGGGTCTTACAATCCCGGACAGGGCCATGGTTCTTACCAGAACCATGGATGGGCTACAGTTCCTCAAACACAATCTTTCCAGGGAGATTAGGGCCAGATGCTGCAACCCTTTCTCCCTTTTCTTTCCACGCTTAATGTTCCAGACTTGCATAAGTTGATGAAAGACCCTGTTTGTTATGATCCTACATGGCCCCCCATCCCCACCAAGCTTCCTTCGAACATTCTGAAATTCAAAGGTAATAATGGTGAGGATCCTGGTGATCACGCTACCAACTTTCACCTATGGTGCTCTTCAAATTCCCTTAATGATGATTCAATTTGGTTAAGATTATTTGAATGCATCGTCATTGGGGTTATTGCGAAATGGTATATTGAGCTACCTAGGGGGGCATATGGGATGTTTAGTCAGATGGTGTTAGTCTTCCTTAACCACTTACAATTGTTGGTTCATTATGATGTTGGCCTATACCTTCTGTTGAATTTATGCCAGGACACAACTACTCATATATCGGATCATATCCAGGAGTGGCGTAGATGGAAGAGGTTTATTAAGTCCTCCATATCCCCTAACTTTCTTTTAGAATGGTTCCTTAAGTCTTTGCAGCCTCCTATCTCGAAGGATGTTGCTACATCCGGGGTTACAACTAAGGAAGAAGAAATATTCAAAGCCCAACAGTTAGATATTATATACGCTCAGTCTAGAATTTTATACCAAATTCTTTCGGATGCACCAAGGTCAACCTATGACCCTAAACAAAAGCCCGAACCTCATGCCGATGGCATTGTAGACTCCGCCAATGTACAATCTATAGACTTGGTGACAAGCCATTTGAAAGAGTTGTCTCTAAACCAGTTTGTAGGGGGGTCATCTTTGTCTGTGTCTTCCAGCCCCAGTCAATTGATGGATGTACATTTTGTGCAATTGTTGACCAGCCCAAATGGTAATGAAAAACTAGGTGAGAATAAGAAGAAAGGACGTAATGATAATCGTAAGGCTGGGAAAAATAATAATAAACCCAAGGAAACTGGTAATAATGAGAAGATGAATAATTATGTTGGAGAGGGCAAGAAAGAAAGGCGTACAGTGAAATTTCCCTGTCATATTTGTACGGACAATCACCTTACTCATTTATGCCCAAAATGTGTGGAAGCTGTGAGGCTCTTATCTCTATCGCCCGCCATGATGACAAATCCTTTCCCACATAACCAACACATGGCCTCGAGCTCCTCAAATGTTGGAAATGTCGCTGGGGGGAGTCAAAACCCATCGTCGCAAGACAATGACCGTTTGTGTATCAATATGGTCAATTCTTAGGTTAATGTAGCCACCTAATATCCTTATTATAGTTCTTCACATGCTATACCTAGTCTAGAATCTCCTCCTCCTCCTTTGGACATGAATTTACAGATCAGAAAACCAAATCCACCACCTCGTATTTCGAAAGGAGTACTCAAGTGCTCTACCCACAATCCAAATTCTAGAGACAGCAAGAATTACTCTATTGTTGAAGATCTGGGTCAAACCCCTTGTGTGATCTCAGCTCTAGAGGTACTCCAGACGTCCCCTTCACAGAGGAATGCCTTGTTATCTGTGTTAGTATCTCTAGACCTCAATAGCTTGAAATTTATCAAGTTTGACGTCATGGATGTGAAGCCTCTCTTGCCTTACCATGTGGCATTCCAAATCCATGTGGGGTACTCAAAGTATACCATCAAACGTGCGGTTGTTGACGAAGGAGCTGCTACATGTGTGATGTCCCTAATATTTTGGAAATCTCTCGGCTCTCTGACTCTTTCTCAATCACCTACCGTGTTGACTTCTTTTGACAATCATTTCTCCCACCCTCACGATATTATTCCTGCCTTTCTAGTCCAGTTAGGTGGGAAGATGGTAGAGGTGGATGTTGAGGTACTTTAAGTGCCTATTGATTATAACTTTTTACTAGGACACAATTGGACTTATGACTGTTATCGTATCATTCGTCTTCATCACTCTTTGTTTTCCACTCAATGGGAATATCATGACGATCGACCACTTATCCTTTGCGTATGTTATCCCCAATGCATCTGTTGGACCATCGATCCCTGTGGTCGACAATTCTCAGCCGACAAATGAGAATATAATTGTCGGGATGTATTCATCCTTTATGGGTACCTTCGACTTCATGGCACCAATTCACCATGTTTACGCCATGTCCAATAGACTCGTGTCGTCATAGAGGTCCGTTCCTTTCCGCACTTTCGATTTTAATGATCCTTGGATCCTACCTTCCTCGAATTCATCTTTTGAAGGTCAGTCACATGCTAGAATGGCCATGCCACTATTGAAAATAGATATTGCGTATCAAGTTGTTCTTGACTCTTCATCCGATCCCGATCCTATTACCTCGTCGATGGACGAGGAGGATCCTATTCTTAAGCCTGTGTGGGCCACTTCGTTGTCTTGTTCACATGACTGCCTTGATGAGACTTTTCCCTTAGAGGAAGCCATCATTGAAGCCATGAATGGTCCTAACAAACCTTGGGATGGTATGCATCATCTCTCTTATTTTCTCCCAGAGCTTGCTAGAATCGAAAAAGATGACTTTCGATCTACTTTGAGCGAGATAGTCAGCCATGTTGTAGTTCCACTTGATACGCACGACATTTATGCCGAAGGAAACATGGCGAGTATCTATACTAGCATCATGATCGATATGTCTCATACCCCTAGCAAGATTGAAAATGTACATATCGGTGCAGATTGTGCACCAGATAAATCATGATCTACACCAATCTCTTCAAGGAATTATGAGATGTATTTTCTTGGTCATATGAAGAGATTCCAGGAATCAACCTTTGTAATGTCGAGCATTAGATTAGAACTTATCTGGATGCTAAGTCTATTGGAAAACGTCTTAGATTTTTAAATCCCGAAAGGCCCATGCTATTAAGGCAGAGGTAGAGAAACTATTTAATGTTGGCTTTATCTACACAGTTCCTTTGACTAAATGGGTATCCAATCCCGTTCCTATGAAAAAGAAACAAGGAACCATCCGCGTATGCATGGAATTTCTTGACCTGAACAAAGCCAGACCTAAATACAACTTCCTGATGCCTTTCATCGATCATATTCTCGACGAGTGTGTGGGAAGCGAAGTGTTTTATTTCATGGATGAATTTTTAGGGTATAACCAAATTCAAATTAAACCTGAGAATCAACACAAGACGAAATTTATTTGTCCTTGGGGTACTTTCTCATACTGGAAGATGCCTTTTGGCCTAAACAAAATCGGTGCAACCTTCCAACATCCTATGACCTTCATATTCCTTTATCTTAAGCATATAGTGGAATCTTACCTTGACGATCTTGTTGCTCACTCTCGTAAGAGAGAGGATCACTCCAACCACCTTCGACTAGTTTTTAAAGATGTCATTGTTGAGTAAAATATATGAAATGATCTTACTCAAACAGTTTCAGATACCTCTTGGCTAAATAAATATAGAAGGGAATATCACCCTATGTTTATTTCCATCAAAATTGGTATCCTAATTAACAAGTATTGTTTACGAGTGCTTAGGCTATTTTTTTTATAAATAAAATCTTGGTGAAAAATTCATTATTTATGTAATTTTCTGAACATAATGAATGCTGAAATAAATATAGAGACAGAAGTAAAGACACCAAGTCAATAATCAAAATAGATGAGACATAAAGAAATTGTTTATTTCATTCCAATTCATCAAAATAATCATTCTCTTTAAAAAATTTCCTGAGGAAGTTTTGGACGAAAGTCAAAATTAGATGTCCCCAATGAAACATACAAAAACACTTCTAATAGAAAGTAAAAAACAGAAATTTAAAAGCTAGATCATCTTTCCACAAATTGTTTCCCACTCAACTCTGCACAATAGCCTTTGTCAATCATGAAATCTAATTCACAAACATACAAGTCTACATAGACCATCAAAGATAGATCAACACCTACGAAAAAAAAGTGTCTGAACGATGTAATTCATCCTTGAATATTGTTGTCTACAGTAGGACCCTGCTATCATAAAAAACATTAAGGCTTCTAATGAATTAAGGAATGAATGAAAACTGAATTATCTCAACAAAATTCAAAGAGAAAACCTTAGTATGCTTCTCCTTCTATTCACCCCTTGCTCCTCACTTTCCTTTTTCCTTTAAGAAAATTAGAATTGGTTGAAGTAGTTGAACTACTTCTTTAGTTAAGTTAACTAAAACTCAACCAAATTTTTAGTTAAGGGGAAAAACTAATAAAATCACAGTAAGAGTTTTAAATAAATAATAACTTGTAGGTGGGACCCCTTGTGTCTCCCTTTATCTCTTTAACAATCATAACAAAACTATTTAATCAATAAAACATCCCTCCTTGTGACTCCCATCATCACTTTCATATTTGGACAATTTATATTAATGATAATTGAATTTGTTTCCAAAAATATATTACCCATATATCCAAAATAGTGTGTTGTCCAAAATTTCAAAAGCCAACTGTTCTCAAAAATTAAAAAATAAAAATTTAAAATCCATATTTGCCACTCTGGGAGGAAATATTTCCCTTGTTGTTGATGTCACCTTTTGATCTCTCTAAATTTTCCTTAAGATGTGTGGAGCCTTTAGGCCTAATCTCACTAATCACATGAGAGAAATTATCTCTCAAATGCATGCGGGAGGACACAGATTTGTCAGAGTCATTTGAGGGTGAGGAAGGGGATACCCCATAAAAACAAAGAGCCATACAGAGTGAAAACCTCCAACAAAAACCCATAAGACAACAGAGAGACATCATGGTTTCCACCACATAGAACAACCAATGAAATCGCAACTTCAACCATCGATTTTTCCATTTGCAACGAATAAAACACACAGTCATTCCAGATAAAACTCCACGCGTTTACACATTTTCCAACCTCAAGAAAAAAAATACCAACACATTACTGATCCAACGTTCATTTCATACACAAAGAGAATTCATGGATGGGAGAAAATAACCATACCTGTAACCAATGGCCTTAAAAATGCGAGTTGGTCGAGTAGTTCCTTCCACGCCTGAATCTCGAAGCTTAACCACAGAAAAACCAAATGAAAAATAACCATGCTAGCGTGATGGACAAAGGGATAAGTATGGAGGGAAGTGCATTTATTTCACATCTCTTCCATCCTCCATTTCATTTAATTTTGTAGTACACGACAACCCACCAAACCATACCAATAATCCATACCATTAATTCCATGCATCAAAACTTGCACACATTGCTTGCCAATTGTGCCACCCAATCCATGTTAACCATTGGAAAAACCATACAATTACATATATGAAATGTGCCCAATATAGCTCAATACAAATCATATAGCCACTAACATTGCTAGTTATGACTAACATTAATTTATTTAAATTTCATTTGCACATAGTATAGCATAGCACAGTATAGTTCACTTTCTTGGATTTCTTTTTATATTGCTCTTTTTGTTACTAACATGTGTCTTGTGTAGGGGTTGACAGGTAATGAATCATGGTGACAATAGAAATTGTAATAACAGTAACTACAAATCATTCATCCATGGAATTTAGATCTTAGAGAAATAGAACCAACAGATAAAATGAATTATCCATCTGCCATTATGTCGAAAACAAAACCAACATCTCGTCGTCAATCATATAGAAACCTGTAAGACACATTGAAACAACAACATACAATGTGTAATAAGACTATATTTGATCCTCCAGTCTACAAGGGGGTCCCACCTACTAGTATTATATATTGTTAGCATAGTTTAAATAATAGGCTTAAGAAATACTTTGCAGGCGAAATGCTCGTTGCGATTTTAATCGTCAACAAACTGGTGATTCCATGGGGAAATTTGTTTCCAACAGATTAGAACTCAGAATGTATGGTTTTTCAAACCAAGAATAGTGGATCAAGAAGGTATAACCAAAATGATTATGCAACAGGTGGAAGTGAACGGATTTAATGGAAAAATGATCGAGAATTCGGGAATAACTCATGAAAAATGTTAAGTATGAGGGGGTTTATCCCTGTATGCATAATCATTCAAGAAGATTTTTGTCTTTACTTCAAGGAGAAAAAATTATGGACTTTCTCTTTTAATTCTCAAATGGATGAAGAAATGGTAACCAGAAGCGGGAGATAACCAATTCCTTGATAAGCCAACAGTGAAAGAAGATAAGAAATTCAATTTAGTTTCAGGGAGAACATCGTAACAATTGTGTAAGATTGATTGTTATTGACTAAAAATACCTTGCAGGAGTGTCACTTTGGCATAACTGATCCAACATCTTACCCTTGACCAAAAATAAACTAGAATATGAAAAGCAATAAAATGCATGACAGAAATGGCATTACAAAATTTAAAATAGTAGAAAATAAAATGACAGAATTTTAAAAGCAGTAGGACACTATTAAAAGGAAGGCAGAATTTAAACTACCGTAAAAGAAGAAATGAAAAACAATGGTGAAAATGAAAGAAAAAATAGACTACTAATATACAAAAAATCCAAACAGTGTTAAAACTTTTCAAGTTGGTTCCATGTAGTGTTTTAAGTGAGAACCGTTAGTGTTGTATGAAAACAATCTCTCATGTAAATCTTTTAGAATATAAGAGTTAGTACCCATGACAAAAGCAATCTTGAAGGGACCCAACTATAAATTTTGAAACTTTGATAAAATTGATAGACCTTTAAAGTACATGGTTAGATCATCAAGATAAACATGAATAGTATTACCAATCAAATCATGCAATATTATTTGCATAGGTCTTTTAATAGTGGTACTCGCATCAGATAAGTCATAAGGCATACATTCATAAGTCAAGGTACCCCAATGACTAATAAAGGTGGTTTTGTATGTATCTTCCCCTTTTATCCTGATTTGATTGTCACCAGAAAAACCATCAAGTAAGTGCATCGTTTGTGACCTTGGAACTTGCTACATAATCATTTCCATGTTAGGGACATGATAGTGATCTTCCATAATAGCCTGATTGAATGCGTGAAAATCAACATAAAATATGATATGATTAGTTGCTTTCTGAACACAAACCAATTTGGAAATCCATTCAAAATACTTGACTGGAAAGATGATTCCATCCTTCAAGAGTTTTTCCAACTCCTTTTGAATATCTACTTCCAGTGTAGGGTTTATAGGAATTTGTTTTTGTCTAACTATTTTTATGCCTTTCTTGCTGGGAATGCCATGTTGTATAAGATCAGGATCAAAACCACGAAGATCCTCATAAGACCAAGAAAAAACATCTTGAAATTCACCAAGCAACTTGGCAAACTTCATTTTCTCCTCATCAGAACATTGGGAACCTATTTTAACATTCTTTCGAGACTCAGGTGTCCCAATGTTCAAGGAGATGGTTTCACCCAACTTCCCTTTTGACTCCTCTTCTTTTTGTTTCTCTTTATTTCCTACACCACTCGATGAAAATGAACTCTCTAGAGGAGTCAAGACCTTAGGAATCTTGTTTCCTCTATGCATATAATCGCCTTGGGATTATAAGGTTCATTTTGAATTAAAGAACAAATGCTCTGATCGCTAGGGAAGATCTGCTAAGATTCTATATTTTCAGGGATATGTAGATGATATAGATATTGAAAAGTACAATCAGGTTTGTGTGGTAGAATTTGTCAATTACGAGAGGCTGGAAAAACAGCTAACCAATCAGCCATTGAGTTCAATTCCCTCCTAACATGAGTAATGTTGAAAGATAATAGGTTCAAGATAAGTTGCCAAACAGTTTGGGTGTATCATTTCATCAACTTGTTTCTAGGAGAGTATATCTTACGTACAAGGTTCACAACAAGATCGAAGTCTCCAAAAATTGAAAGGTGACCACAACCAAGATTATAGGCGTTTTCAATGCCTAATAATAAGGCTTCGAATTTAGTGATGTTATTTTTGCAAGAAAACTCCAACCTGTAAGAAAAGTTATGAATTTTACCCACAGGAGAGTACAAGATTATTCCAACTCGGTTACCTTCACTAGAGCATGAACCATCAAAGTTCATGTACTACATACCATTATCTAAATCAATTTTTTCCAAGGGAATATTATCCTCCTCAACAAATATGGAATACACCCCTAGGTCCTCTTCGATATAGTTCACATTTGGTTGTGGGAAACTTTCTATGTAAGGTGACATGCTTCCCTCTCTAAGGAATATAATTTTTTTACCATTCTGAGGAATGGATAAGTGTGTCCCATCAAGTGAGAGGTATCCACCCATCAAATTTTTCCAGTCTCTTCCCAAGATGATTGAGTAATTGCTTACTGACATATCAATTACCTGAATACTAAGGGTTGTCCTTATTTCAGGGTGTGTGCACAAAACTAAGGTCACATCCATAATATCACCTATGGTCATTTGTTGTAGACTATTATAAGAGAGCATGCTTTTGGCGTTTTCATTTGTACAAGACAAGCCTAAATCTTACATAATAAGATTTGACATCACACTTGGTTCTGAACCGCCATCAATGAGGCAACAATGGGCGATCTTATCCATAATATTTACATAAATATAAAAAGGTTTTTTTTTTACAGGGTATCTAAAGTTATGTACACCTACTTTATTTATATATGAATCCTCTTCATTTACCTCTTGAGAGAGATTGTCTACAATGAAATATTTTCCTTCCATGATTTATTTTAGATGCCTTTGTTGTTCACAGACGACAACAATGTCTAGAAGGGTTACATTTTCTTTGATGTTCACCAAATGATTTAGGATATTGTATTTGGAAGAGGGGAAAATGGAAGTAGCTCCTTGGTTGTCAGGAACCTTAGGAACCTGAGTAGTAGCAGCTAGTGAGGATGAGCTCGGGCTAGAAGAATTGCGAGGAGGATCATATTTTCCTTTAGGAGCATAGGATTTGTTCCTAGTATTAATGATCATTACATATTTTGGCTATGCAAAATATAGGACATCGATGGTAGTTTATGGTATTTTACCAAAGATCTTATCTCTGAAGATATTCCTTACCACACATGTGATTTCCTCGTGGTGTTCCTTGCAAAATTTACACCAACTTCGAGGCCTGATAGCTTTAGGCTGGAAATTATTTTCAATTGGACTTCTAAAGGGTGGTGTAGAAGAGGACGAAGCTCCAAGGGTGAGAGGGGAGACATTTCCCTTTCACTCATACGCTATCATATGATTATTCATGTCTTGGACTAGTTGTAAGAGGGCATAAATGTCTGCCTCGTTAATTGATTCTCCCTGAGGAAGACCTGTTCTTTCAAGTTGTTCTTCATAATCTAAACAAGTACGTAGACTAGAATCGAGGTTATCATTGGCGTTTTCCTGAAGCCTATGATGATCTAGGGAAGGTAATGCATTTTAGTAATGCATGAAATCATCTTGGTTCTGAGGTTGAATGAGTTCATGGATTCGATTGTATAACTTAGTGAAATGCAAGTTGAAGGACTTGATAGTCTCACCATTCTTATAGGCGATGTTATTGTACTCCCATAACTGCTTAGTCAAGATTTTAGATTGCTCATAGGTGGATTTGAACCAATAAACTAACTCCTCCCAAATAGACAAAATCTTAGGAGGAAGGTCAATGAAACTGGCCACAGCCTTTCCTCCCAAGGAATTGACAAATATGTGCATGAAAGTATCGTTGTCATTGGATCCTATGTTGTGAAAAGCATTAGAAAATTCCACCAGGTGTTCATTTGTAGTCACAATGTTATTCCCCAAAAACCTAGGAAGATGCTCTTTGAATTTAGGAAGTGGATGAGTAGCAGGTGCTAGGTTAAGAGAAGAGGAAACATGTCATGGTGTGCTTGTGGTGTCTTCTTCAAAATGAAAATGCCCATACTCTTTGATGACTTTGGTGGGATTTGTGGTAGATTGGATAGGGATATGGTTGCTATATAATCTACCAATCATTGACGAAGCTGAATACTGAGAGGAGGAATCACTTCTAGTGCCACCAAAGCCACCACTAGATGTCATCTTGTGGATGATAGGTAAGGGAAAAGAAAATGAACTGGATGAGTCAGACAAGGTTCTCCTTAGAGCACTTAGTTGGGTTGATAACACAATGTTCCTTCTTCCTATTTAAACAATAGGGTTAATTTTAGGTGATAATCCTCTTCTTCTCCTAGAAACACAAGAGTCTAAGGATATGAAAGGAAGGCCAAAGTTGAAGGAACAAGAAGGTTATTGCTGATTTCTAGGTTCTCTATGTCTAGCTTCCCAGAGTTCTTGGGCACTAATATCTCGTTCAATTGCTTCCCATGAATGATTAAGTTTAGACCGAGTATTAGCAGTGTCTAAAATGGTGTTAAACAAATTCAAAGAAATTTTGGTATGATCTTGAAGACCGAGCTCAATATTGGGTTTCCTTGCAAGATGTAAAATCATTAACAAATAATACAGTCAAAGAATCAATATTGGAAAATTAGATGTATTCGATGATAATCGAGCATAAAAATCAACCACAGAGATATTGAAGATCTCCCCAGTATGGTCGTCAAATAAACGTTGAGGAAAAGATATGAAATGATCTTACTCAAAAAATTTCATATCTTGCTTGGTAAAAGCAAGATAGACAGGAGTATCAACCTATGTTTATAGCCATCAAAATTGGTATCCTAATTGACAAGTATTGTTTACAAGTGCTTAGGATGTTTTTTTTATAAATAAAAGCTTGCTAAAAAATTCATTATTTATGTAATTTTATGAACATAACAGATTCTGAAATAAATATAGAGATAGAAGTAAAGACACCAAGTCAATAATCAAAACAGATGAGACATAAAGCAATCATGTATTTCATTCCAATTCATCAAAATAATCGTTCTCTTTAAAAAAAATCCTGAGGAATTTTTGGACCAAAGTCAAACTTACATGTCCCTGATGAAAGATACAAAAGGACTTTGACAGAAAGTAAAAAACTAAACCTTAAAAGTTGGATCATCTTGCCACAGATTTCTTCCCACTCGACTCTGCACAATAGCCTTTTTCATTCATGAAATCTAATTCATAGACATACAAGTCTACACAGACTATCAAAGATAGATCGACACCTTTGAAAAATAAGTGTCTGAATGATGTAATTAAACCCTGAATCTTTTTTTCTACAAAAGGACCCTGCTATCTTAAAAGTGAATTAGGCTTCTATTGAATTAAGGAATGAGTGAAAACTAAATTATCTCAACAAAACTCAAAGAGAAAACCTTAGTATGCTTCTCCTTCTATTCTTCCCTTGTTCCTCCTTTTCCTTTTGCCTTTAAGAAAATTAGAATTGGTTGAAGTAGTTGAAATAATTATTTAGTTAAGTTAACTAAAAATCAACCAACTTTTTAGTTAAGGGGGAAAAGTAATAAAATCATAGTAAGGGTTTTAAATAAATAATAACTAGTAGGTGGGACCCCGTGTGACTCCCTTTAGTTCTTTAACAATCATAACACAACTAGTTGATCAAAAAAACATCGCTCCTTGTGACTCCCATCATCACTTTCATATTTGGACAATTTATATCAATGATAATTTAATTTTTTTCCAAAAATATATTACCCATATATCCAAAATAGTGTGTTGTCCAAAATTTCAGAAGTCAATTGTTCTCAACAATTAATAAATAAAACTTTAAAATCCACATTTTCCACTATAGGAGGCAATCTTTCCCTTGTTGTTGTTGTCACCTTTTTATCTCTCTGAATTTTCCTTAGGCTGTGTGGATCCTTTAGGACTAATCTCACTGATCACATGAGATAAACAATCTCTCAAATGCATGCAGGAGGACACGTATTTGTGAGAGTCATTTGAGGGTGAGGAAGGGGCAGCAATGGATTTTCCTTTGTCAGTAGCATGGAGGGCCTCAGTTTTTAACCTTTTTCTTGGATGGGAAGACTGTACTGGTGAGTGGACAGGGGCATCTTGGACAATTTTATTAATAGGTGGAGGAGTAGGTAGAGAAAAGTTAGGCGAGCCATGATGTTGGGAGACTATTGGGTGGACAATCTCTTTCCATTTGTGATTTTCGGGGACTTCAGGTTGCAGTAAGACATGATGGGGCATCCAGAGACCTGTGGGGCTTGGAAGGGAGGCCTTTCAGGCCTATTTTGGACCACTCCTTGTCTAATCCAGTTAAAAAATCTAGCTTGAAATAAATGGACTAACTCTTGCTAGTCTGCTTCAAAGTGTATAGAGAATCTTGGCATTCTAGGGCCCCTGTTCCAATTTCCTCTTCCTCGGTTATCCCTTCCATGGCTACCTCTACTGAAAAATATCATTCTTGTATGCATAATTGATTAGTGAATAGTCTCTTTAACAACCATACATGAAAAATCTTTTAAATATAAAATAAAATTTGTCTTACAAACATATGAGACTCATGGAATCCAATCCATACAAATCATTTAATACTTGTCAATCAGGAGGGGGTTAACAAGGGTTTTGGGATATGTGAGGGATTGTATTGAGCGAAAAGTGTTAAAATGAGGGGGAAAATATCATTATTACTTCTCACAGACATCAAACAATCAATTGTATTGTAAACCAAAAGAATATATCATTGTAATTCATCCCTGTGTGATCTCTGAAATTGTCATAATATAACATTTATATTAACCATAATTACATTTTAAGAACAGGGAGTGTATAATGAATATGGGAAGGAGAGGGGGATTTTAATGTGTGAAAAGTGAAAACATGGTAGGGAAAAGAGCGAATATTGTTCGAAAACCCAATTATGTAATCCATAAAAGTAGTTATGTATTCAACACAACTATTCCAACACCAATTAAACATTTTTTGTGACCAAATAACAATTGTTGCGTGTTAAAACTTTTTCATTGTCCCACATCCAATTTCCTTTTAAAATGTTTCAATTAATAGAGTGTATAATCATACTCAGAATTACTATGCCTTTCAAACATCTTGTTAAAAGAATTTTGTTTCCTTTTATTTCCTTCCCTTTTATATTTAAAACAAAATCCAAAGGAACAAACAGTCATATTGCTTTAACTGTGTTCATCATAAAAAACATCAACCATTGTCCATAATTTATAAATCCTCAAATCAAACATAGATGCAGGTCTTTCCTAAGTTGAACAAACTCTTTTAAAATGTGCCCGATTCTATCCTTTGACAATATTAACAATTAAATTTTCAATGAAACCATACTACCAAAACCTCGTGCTTCATCTATGATGGTGAAATAAAACAAAACGATGCACGATGTCTCCATAAATCATACACAATAGACAACTAGGTCACAATCATCAACTCTTCAAATTGCAATAATCTTGATCGAGCAAGTTAAACACATAGGAACCACCATTTCAACTTATACCACAATGTAGGAACATATAGACCAATGCATAAGAAAAAGAGGCATCTCTGTGACTGTACATTTATCCTTACTCTCAATCAACCAATTAAACAATGTTGAGTTATCGATTCAACTATCATAACAAAAGGATACAACGACCATATACCAATTATCATCTCCAATTACAACTCTCCAAAAACTGATCAAACACCAAGAACACGTAGATTCATAACCCTCGCACTCTTCTCAAGAGTCGAGCCAACACATAATCATTCCGATGGAATTGCATACCCCAGGTACTACCAAAAACCCTAAAGCATACTTCTTGGCATAGTGGCCACCCAATAACCAACTGTGTTGATGCCAATAACACCAAAACTTGACCACTATCAGGTGAAAAGATATACAATGGCCAAAAGGTGGATCGAAACATACACAACAACCCCATACCACCAAATAGAACTGGATATGGTTACCATAAATATGAGGAGATGAATGGAAATGCTAAACAGAATGAAACCCTCCAACAAAAACCCATAAGAGAACAGAGGGCCATCACGGTTTCCACCAAACAGAACAACCATTGAAATCACAACTTCAACCATCGATTTTTCCATTTGCAACGAATAACACACACAGTCATTCAAGAGAAAACACCACGCATTTACACAGTTTCCAACCTCAATCAAACACATACCAACACATTACCAAGCTAACATTCATTTCATACACAAATTGAATTCATGTATGGGCGAAAATAACCATACCTGTAACCAATGGCCTTAAAAATGCGAGTTGGTCGAGGAGTTCCTTCCATGCCTAAATCTTGGAGCTTAACCAGAGAAAAACCAAATGAACAATAACCATGCTAGGGTGATGACCAGTTGTAGAAGTATGGAGTGACATGCATTTACTGCACATCTCTTCCATCCTCCATTTCATTCAATTTCATAGTACACGACAGCCAGCCAAACCATACCATTAATACACACCATTAATTCCATGCATCAAAACTTGCACACATTGCTTACCAATTGCGCCACCCAATCCGTATTAACCATTGAAAAAACCATACAATTACATATATCAAATGCACCCAATATAACTCAATACAAATCGTATAGCCACTAACATTTCTAGTTAGGACTAACATTAATTTCTTTAAATTTCATTTGCACATAGTATAACATAGCATAGTATAGTTCCTTTTCTTGGATTTTTTTTATATTTCTCTTGTTGTTACTAACATGTGTCTTGTGTAGGTGTTGACAAGTAATGAATCATGGAAAAAATAGAAATCGTAGTAACAGTAACTACAAGTCATTCATCCATGGAATTTAGAGCTTAGAGGAGCAAAACCAACACATAAAATGCATTATCCATCTGCCATTATGTTGAAAACAAAACCAATATCACATCGTCAATCATATAGAACCATGTAAGCCACATAGAAACAACAACATAAAATGTGTAATAAGACTATCTTTGATCCTCCAATCTATAAGGGAGTCCCACCTAATAGTATTATATATCATTAGCATATTTTTAAGCAATACTTTGCAGGAAAAATCGTCATTGTGATTTTAATCGTCAAAAGTCATTACTATAGAATCTAGTTGAACCCTCATAAGTGCATCTTTTATGTTAGTTCTGGTCATCTTTTTGGATTTCTAGTTTTTGAGACCGGGATCATGGTAGATCCATTAAAGGTTTAGGAAATACTTCGGTTGCCTCCTTTGCACACTGTTCGAAAACTTCAAGGTTTACAAGGGAAAGATAACGTTTTACGTCGGTTTATATTAGACTATTCCAATATCACTAAGGGTTTCAAGCATCCTTCTAATAAGGACACCCCTTTCATCTACTATCTTATTCAAAACTTAGTCAGTCCTAAGATCAATTATTCTCACGTTGAAAAGAAAGCTTTGGATGTTGTTCCCGCATTCCAACGTTTACGCCATTTTATATTGCTTTTTAATACTACCTTAGTTGTCGATGTCAATACATTTCAATACATCCTTACCAGGAGTATCATAGGGGGAAAATATAATAAATGGATTGTCATTTTACAAGAATTTGATCTCAATTTTGCTTGTGCAAAATCCAAGAAATCACTATAATTCATGGAGTTAATATCCGACTTTCCATGATTAGATGAGAATTTTATCCATGTTGATTCATTTGCGGATGAATACATTTTCCTTGTCTCATCATCTAACCCCTAGTATGGAGACATCATTCTCTATCTTCAAACCTTGAAGTTCCCTCAACATATCTCGGGAGATGACCAACGATGTGTATGATACCAAGCTAATAATTACACTATCGTCAATGACACTTTGTATCACCTAGGAGTAGAAAATATCATGTGTCGTTGTTTAACTCACGAAGAAACTGAGTCAGTTCTAAATGATTTCAACAGTGGGGTTTGTGGGGGTCATCTATTTGGGCTTGCAACAGCCTAGACAATTTTGTGAGTCAGTTATTTATGGCCATATATCTTTAAATATTGTGTTGAAGTGGTTAAGAAGTGTCACCCCTGCCGGGTGTTCACTCTAAATTGCACTTGCATCCATCCCCTCTTCACCCAATCATTACCATCGATCCTTTCACCAAGTGTGGGGTGGACTTCGTGGATTGCAACCCAACTTCGGCTAGGGGGGAATCAACAATTTATCATGGTCGTTGACTACTTAACTAAGTGGGGGGGAATAACAAATTTATCATGGTGTTCCCTGATGGTAGTGGCATTTCAAGGTCCTCTCTAAAGTTGATCCCTACGTAGGGGTAGTCATCCAGAGAAATGACCTGTCACCTACACCAGTACAAGAAATCATCGTTGTAGTGTGTGGGAAACCTACCTCCCCCCTGCCATCTCATTACCTCGGTCCACTGTGCCATGTCTGGATCGTCAGGTCCTCTTGGAATGATCTCAACTCTAGGCCCCAAACCTGGAACCTGCTTAAAGAAAAATCTACATAAGATAGAGGAAAAACCGAAGTTCCTCTTGTCACCTTGTTTGCACTATGTCAACTGGCTCTTCATATTAGCAAGTAGTGAGGTACACCAATCATATACAGTGGGTATCAAGCACTCTACATAATATAAAATTAGTGGCCTCGATTCTTGGTGCAACGAAGTCGATCCTGTGATCCTCTTCAAAACGAGGACAACAATCTTGAGGCTGAGATTATTTATAGCTCTGATGGGGAGTTGAATCCTGACCTTCTCGGTCCCTGTTACACCGTGAGAATCTATGTACTCCTCTATATTCATCATGCTCTGAGATCCCCGAGCTTTGACATTCACCACCTCACCTAGGCATGATAACCCAGTCAAAAACTAGATATCCTTGACTTCAATCCTCAATGGTTTCCCATCAAGGTTGAAGCTCTCACTGTTAGGATCCCAGTAATCCATGAGCAACTCAAGCAGCCTCAACTATGCCCTCATCCCTTTGAGTGCCCAAAATTTATACAAGCTACATATTTTCAAGGCCATTTGGGACCCCAGATCTCTTTCCACAGCAACATCTACCTCCTCATGCTCCCTTTCCCTCCATTATAGCACCATCATGCTAGATAACAATCAATTTTTGAGTTAGCAACCATAAAAAACCCCGTTTACATACTTGTACACAGGCTGCATCTTTCATAGTCATGTATAGGGATGAGTACACGTGTACTATATTTTACATAGTCACGTATAACCTCACGTATACACGACCCAATGAATGGTATCCCGCGTACATCGAAAATCCCTAATTTACTCAAATTTTGAAACCTAATTTAAAAATATAATCCACTAGAAAGGAAGAGGAGGGGAAGAGGAATTACATGGTCCAGACGGTCTTTGATTTCATTGCCTGAAGCTCCCGCAATAAAATATATTCCATTAGAAAGGAAGAGGAGAGGAAGAGGAATTACCTAGTCCAGACGGTCTCTGATTTCGTTGCCTGACGCTCCTGCAATCACCATTTGAAGATCAAAGATATTTAGGTCCAATTTTCACTATTTGGGTAAAAAGTAAAAAATGACATAGTAAATTTTGGTTTTGTTACTATTTATAGAAGTTTTTACCCACTTTCTATAGTTTCGAGTCATTTTTCGCCTAATGGACTAATACAATAGTGGATTGAGTTGGTTTTTCTAGTTTTCACTAGATATTCTTGTGGATTTCAATGTCATAATGACCGTTCATAACCAAGGGATGGTATTTTCGATACCCAGCATATAGGATAGGTATACATTCCACCATCTACTTTTGCATTGTCATATAACTGTCACTCATATGCCTTAGGTACGAACCCATTTGTTGTGACATAGAACCTTCCATCTTCTATAAGAGGTGTTGTTATCAAGTGGTAGAGACTTACCAAACATGGGTACCCTTGTTATATCCTCTGCTTCATTTGGTGCCCATGCAAAGATTTTTTCCATAGGACCAGGAATCCCTTATAGATAATACATGACTTTGTGTTGAGCCACATTTGTCACTCATAAACACATTTCCTTATACCTAGAGGAATCCCAACCGAGTTTAATTTAATCTCTTTTCCAACTCGTCTTTAAAAAGTGAAAAGATTGTCGAGTGAACTTGTCTTTTTCACACTCATAAATTAGATTCGAAAGGACATCTATTTGGTACAATTTTATCCCTTTTTCACACCAAGTAGACTAAGATTATGAAAAAGGATTTTTTTTTACGTTAAGTTGTGATTGCATCTCATGACCTTGCTTGCAGTATTGAGCCTATAGGAGGTTCTTGCTTTGCGTTATAAACCGTTTGCCTCAGCAGTTTTGCATCCTCACCCAAGCAGAGCCTCGTTTATATCCTTCTCAATTTGACACCCTATACCCAGGAGGGAACATTCCCTCGAGTTTCCATATCCCACATGCACCTCCTTACATTGATCATAGTTATGTTCCACTGCTGGAACTAGTTTTTCTTACTTGCGACACTCATTTCCTCCTCTGTACCATAGAAATCATTTGACTATGGAAAAACAAAAAAAGATGGGCAGGAAGGGAGTATTATCTTATATTGACATCAGTCGTGTCACCTTTGAATAGAGAAAACATTTATTGAGTCCATTTTTCATCATAATTTTGGGTTTAGCATGGCCTTAGGAAGCTGAGCTCATTACATAGAGTTTTCTCCACCGACTGGTTACTCTTCCAGTCCCTATGGAGAATTTCATTGATGTTTCCTGCATCTCATGGTTTCATAATTGAGTCTATGATGTCAGAGTCTTCCATAGGTCTCATGCTCTTGTTCAAAGGAATTCTATCAACCTGTGTAACATCCCCTGACCTACAACTCGACCGTCAGGGAAATCCTACTTGCGCAATACCTTATCTTGTACATTTAGCTCTGATCTGTGACCACTCCAGCCTTAAAATATTGGGCTATTCCAAACAAAGATCCTTGTGGAAAAACATACACATACATATAAACATAGAATGACTATTCTACATATATATAACATATTATTACGGAAATAACAGTAAGCCTATGCATGCATCATATACAACATACACATGCAATACTCATCAATTACAACATATGTACCATTACATAGCATGTAAATGAATATAAAAGCGGTACTTATATTTTATTAGAAGACTACCGACTATGTTCAAACCTTCCATGAACCTCCCAACCTTGGACCATGCTTCTCATCAATATTAGCAGTAGGTCACCCCTGAGTTGGGACTAAACTCCACCGGGCAAGGGAATTCTAGGCTTGGCAAGGATAAAAGGTAGTTGCACAAAGCAATGGGAAGGATCTTTTATCCCAGGATCCACTTACGTCCACAACCCATAGACCCTCATTCCCCACATGCCTGTTCCACTCCAGGAGGATACACCTTCACTAATACAAGTCCTTCGGCTATTACACCTCCATTACCTTGGGCTTCAGCAAGAGGCTAGACTAGAAGTCTCATAGTACTGTATCTTCTACGAGACTCCATTCCAGGAGAAATCACTTTGTAGCAAATTCTCTCACCTGGGAGAGTTTCTCACAGGCCTGACAACCTGCCTCTTCAACCAATATTTGACTCAGCGATAGCTAGGTACAGGTGACAACAACAATAGGGAAAAATGGGTATGGACACCCAAAAAGAAAACATCCTAACTCTAAGTCACAACACGACTCATGCAACTACAATTGCATCAGCTTCACAGGAAGAAGCATAGGATGGCTTCACGGTTTTTGGTTTCATAGATGCGTGAGGGTATGCATAGATAAGATGACGGAGGTCTTAGGTTTACGGGCAGGATGAGAGAATGGAAGGATGACCTCAAGCAAAGGAGGGCATAATGGGAATCCCCCAACACTAGTTGACGCTTCAACTTTAACTGCATGCACCTAGGTCGACACTTGTCTTTGTCGAGCTGCATGCACTCCATTTAGCCTACGTCCCACTTTCCAGGAACTTAGGATAGCAAAAACATATCATGTCCACCCTAGTCTTCAGGAAATATTATTCCTGTAGAGGTAAGCCCACTAGCTTAGACCTAGGTCCAAATACTTATCCTGCCTTCCTTACCCTACCTAGTAGAGCTTATCCCCCCATAATGTTTCTTCATGGTTAGTCTACATGCAACAACGTTTATATTTTTATTAATGTTCTACATAATTACATATACAAAAATCAGGCTCATTGGCCTTGGCATCTGGCTCACCAGCCTAATAAACACATAAGTCTTTCAGCTTATAACCACTTGGCTCACCATCCTATAAGAAAAATTACAATTCATAAGGGGCTCGACCTTGGGGTATTACAATCCCCTCCCCTTATTTTTTCACTGTCCTCGGTGCAACTTATTTACAAAACAACAACAAGATTTCCAAAATCTTCAAAAATATGTGGGTACTCTACCTTAATAGCATCTTCATTCTCTCATGTTGCATCCTTGGGACTATACCAGGTCCATTGGACTTTTACAAGCCCTATGGCTCGATTCCAAAGTTGCTTTCTTTTCCGGTCCAGTATATGCACCGGATGTACCTGCAAGATGCCTTCTTGCTCCACCTGAATCACATTCCAATCAATTACATGATTAGCATCAGGTATATATTTCTTAAACAATGAAATATGAAATATGTTATGTACAATCATGGATGTAGGTAATGCAAGAATATATGCAATGTATATATATGTATATATAGGAAATTCTAATAACATTATACCTGTATACAAGATACACAACATACAATAAATATAGAATTGATACTTATCTTTTGATTGAGAAGACCTTCAACATCAACATGGTCTAGACCAAGGTACCAAACCTCACTAGCACTCCAACCAACGGTCTCTCATTCCCCCACATGTGTGTCCCACCCCAGGAGGGTAAACCTTCACTGTCACACAGTCCATCAACTGCTACACCTCCCTTTCCTTGGGCTTCAACAACAGGCCAACTCAGGAAGTCTCAGAGCACTGTGGCTCTTGGAGTTCCAACTTCCCTCAGATATTTCCAATCAACATCTTCTCCTAGCTACTCTTATAGTCAACATTCTAACTTTAATCAACATAATCTCATCTGCATCACCCACATGCAGTTATCATGAGAAAACATAAAATAATTCATTTAGGAACTTCAATTAGTTCAAAAGGGAATTCAACTTTTTCCCCACATCATGAAATTATATTTCATAATTCATCTTGGTTGTTTCCATATTATGAATACAACCATCTTTCTGGTTTTCCACAGGCACCAAACTGCATACCATTTTTCATGTAATGCTTCATCTTGCATACAGTCAACAAATTGTTAGTAATTGTTGTACATCATAATTCAATTGCAATATGTACAAAATATTATGCAGTGATCTTAGAATTTCCTACACCTACCAATTACCCAACAATTTAATAAACTAGAATGACTCATCATTCTATGCATATGCATGTTCACAGTAATATTTGTAAATTCATTACTTATTTTTCTGAAGAAGAAAATTTCCTGTAGTCAATGCTCATGTGACTACTTGACTTGCAACTTTCCTGTTGCAATGTCTAAAACCTCCCTGAAATGTCCTCAACTTCATGAGTTAACAACATTTTAGCTGTTAGTAATAATTATTTCCATGCAATAATATATATTCATGTACTTACAAAACATATTCAACCATTGCATTTAGTATACAATTCTATCACTTACTATGCATGAGTGCAATTCTCAATGCATACTTATTCAATGCACCTTGCATTGAATTATATAATTCTCTTTATCTTAGTCATGTATCTCACCATCCATAAGTTGGAATTTGGCCAATGTGTTGACATATTCTACACACACTTCCTATTCTGTTCCGAATTAATTGGATTCCTTCATTTTCGACCCGAAAACTACACCAAGAATATAATTATGTGGTGTTCATTAGTGTTATCAAAAAGGTTGTAGTCCAAGTTTTATTTAAAGGTAGAAAGAGTTTAGTACCTGTGTGGCTCATAACCTTTCCATATCAATAACTTTCCATATCCAACCATGTCCTAGTCTCATAGATGACTAGCTTACTAGCATTCATTCCTATAACAAGTTCTTATCTTTTAATTCTTTGTTTATTACTCCATAACCAAATTAACATGGCATTCTACTATGTCAGTGTGTGCATTCAGAAGATGAAAAGATTTGAATTAATACAGGCCTTCAACCTTTACCACATCCAGTGGTAACAATTCAATAATATAATCATATGATTTTATAAAATAACTTTGGCTGAGGAAATTCTTACGTAAATTCCATTTTAGCAATTATGCAAAAAGAGTAATAAAAAATCATACCTGCATAACTGTCATTAATAAATTTTATACTACCTAAATGTATGATCGAAGTAGAAGATTTCATCCTTCTTTTATCAAACTTATAACCAACACTTCATCTCTCAGTTGCTTCCCTCCTTATGCAACAACATCACCAACAACACTTGAAAACATGAAAGAATTCTTTCCTCTCGCTAACCCAACAAGTCGTAACATACTTGCTTCCAGAAAAATTGCAACAACTTCTTTCTCCCTATAAAAATTTTCCTTTTTGATCCCAGAAGTCTACAATTCTTCCTAGATTCCTAAATCTTCTTGTGCTACTACTGTGATCACTGTGCATGATTAGTCCTCCCCTAAGCACTTTCGACATAGTGCCCCCACCTCAGCAAGGTCTGCTGACCTCTCGGTCAAAGGATCTTTCAATCTTCTAAGTCGAATTAACTCTTCAATCTCGTGCTTGAACCCAAAATAATTATTCACAATCCCCCTTTTCTCCTTTAGGCACAGGTCCTGTGATACCCACGCCCTCTGTCTGCGCTCTTCTGAAATATCGAGTTTCAAGCACTAGCTCCTTTTTCATTAACCCCTTCCTTCATATGGCCCTGGGATATGACCTCATGGAAAACTGTGATTGCGAGCGTGGGAAAGAGTGGTTTTAGGCCAACCCTATTTTCTCCCCATAATTCACCTCCAGGTGCCACGTATAACTTTTTTAAAACTGTGGTATAAATTGCGGCCCGCTCCTATATTTTTAACATCCGAGCAAGTTCTGGCCCCACAATACAACTCAATCATTGATATCCAATTCCTTGGTGATACCTCTCGAGCAACAATTGTTGTCTATTCTTTACTTTCCTCTGGCCAACTGTCCAATTGACAACCTTTTTTACTTTCACGCACGATCTCAAATATCTGCGATATGCCGACATGCAGCTCCCTTCCAAATCAAGGACTACGATTGATTCTAGCCTTCCGACCTTTGGGAGTTTCAACTCTCAACTCTCGCTTCCTCCTCAGTAGCTATATTTCGGATTGGAATATATGCTAACACCAATCAATTCAGATGTGAAGCTATGATTTTCTCCATGAGTCCAACCTTCGAGAGTTTTAGTTCTCAAACTCTCATTTCTTCCAGAGATATTTCTCCAAAATGACAGATCGTCTGCCACGGATCCTCCTCAATCGACGGTTCTACTCCCACTTTGGGACTTGGGCCTCCTCAACTAGATCGATAGTCCTTCATCTCCCTCCTCGATCAACGATTGATATCTTCTCTGGGTCTTCAGACTTTTCCCCCCTCCACTTTTCCAAAGTCTAGATCTGGCCCAACATGTCCTCCTTAACATTGATGGTTCTCGTCGTTTTGGAATTTCGTGAGTACAGTCTCTTGTTCACCTTAAAAGAGTTAAGTCCCATGCACTTTCCTTGAGATCCAACAATTGTTGGTCCTCATGCTTAGATATGACAGACAGATCTGATCTCCTCATGCACAGGTTCCTTCTATCTGGATGTGAAATTCGACGACTAGATCTCTTCCTCTGCAGTTGATGTGACGGAAGCTATCGCTCCTCCTCCTGAGCTTTCTCTTTCTCTCAAAATGGGAAAAAAATTCTAAGTGTCAAGGATTTTACCTTTGATCCCTCTGCGAGTCCTTGAATTTGGGTCTCTTTTTCATTTATGAAAAAACTATCTTTCCTGAGCTTCTGGTCTTAGGCTAATTCCGACTCTTGTGCACCCATTTCACTATCTCCTCTGAGCTTCTCAAAATTACTCAATCTCCCAAGGGATTCTACACTTCTGCATCTTCCAAAATACTTTTTGGTGCCCTACTGACACGTTTTGCACTCATCCTTTTGAGATTTATAACTTGAAACAAGTTTGTTTGTATGTGCATTCCTTACGCTTTGACTAGCCTCCAGATGGATGTATTTCAACACTTCGCCCAAGTGTTGGCCTGGTGAAATCCTTGCACAGGTCTTCCTTCAAATTTTTCAGCAACTCTATGAGTGTCTCCTAAGTGCTCTGTGAAAATTCGATTTGTTTTTGACACTTGTTGAACTTTGCAAACAAAATGTGTAGTCAACCGGAATTTTTTAGGCCATCATTCCTTAATAAATCCAACAACATTCATAAAACAATATGATTTTAGATTTGATTCTCTTTCTAATCTCTTCTCTTCTCTGTAATAGTTTTTGGGCACTAGCCCCTTTCTCTCAGTCCCCAATCCATGTGATCATGGGCCATGACCAAGCACTAGATTACTAGGTGCTTACTCGGGCCTTCACCTTTGGAAGATTTCAAAGCACCACACAACAATATCTCATAGTTCCAGATTACCGAACTCACGAAGTAGGGTAGATCAACCATCCACGTCTACTTAGCATCCGATGGTTGACACTTACTATGGAACCTCAGGCGTCTGAGTTCCAAAACTTCGGGTCTTCGGGACTTCAGAGCTTTAGAGGATCTCTCATCCGTACCTCCGAACTGCTAATCTCTGAACATTCCCAATCACCTTTGGTGACATCATTATGTCACATCACTTAACATTTTCCAATTGTGGGGGCATGCAACGATGGTTTGGAAAAACCTGTTGTTCTTCCTGCAATTCTTCTAACGTTGACACATAACCCCTCAGTGAAATCACAGTTTATATAGCGAGACCACCTTGGATAATTAACTTCCGTGCAACTTGCCCCAGAATGCCTTCTGGCCATTGATATTGATGTATCGTGATCAACGCCACTGTGGTTCCTCTGACCTTTAAATGCATTACCTAACCTCGGCCCCACTAACCCTACTCATACAAAGTGCCACGTGGTGGAATACTAGCAGTTGATACGTGGCCCATTTAGATGAGTGACACGCATCACATTCCAAATTCTATTTCAATATTCCATGGGTTCGAAACCCACTGTTACGTGGCACACGACCCATGTCTCCACGTCAATCCAAGTGATGTCATCATGACTTACTACTTCAGCTATTCGGGGCTCCAAAACTTTGGGATTCAGGAGATTTTTCCCTTCACCACAACATTTGACCTTTTACCTTGGCTTGATACAATGGTCGATCTCTTCTCCCCAGATATACGGTGTAGATCCACTTCAGGGCTAAAGAAATTTTTCTTATTTTTCATCAATTTCACCGAAGTCACGAAGTCCAAAGGGATTCCAGGTTAACCCTTCTACACCTTCTCCAGATATGACAGTCGTAAAAGATTTCCCTTTCCTTCTGACCAGATCCTACGGCCCCAACACCACAAGTGTTGTGATATCTCTCTCTATGGCCAAATATCATGCCTGTCACAACTTTACGATACCACTACACCTCCTAAGATTCTTAACATGGCCAAGGAAATCGTCTTGGCACTCAGGGATGTTTCTGAGGTCCTAAATTAGTTCCTCTTAACATAATTTCCTCTTGAAACCTTGATTCCAATGACCACTTACCCAACCCATCCAAGCTCCGCATTGAAACCTTGGGTAAGAACTTGATTTTTGTCCATTTTGACAAAAACTCCTTCCAAAACTCTTTCTTCAACTTCCACTAAAATGGTCCATCCATGCTCAGTGTTGAGACCATTCTCTGATACCATATTGTAACATCCCTTGGCCTACAAATCGACCGTCAGGGAAAAACTACCTGCGTAATACCTTATCTTATACATTTAGCTCTGATTTGTGACCACTCCAGCCTTAAACTACTGGGCTATGCCACAGAAAGATACTTGCGGAAAAAAATACACATCCATCTAAACATAGAATGACTATTGTACATATATATAACATATTATTGCATAAATAACACTAAGCATACACATGCAGCATATACAACATACACAAGCAATACTCATCAATTACAACATATGTACCATTACACAACATGTAAATGAATATAAAAGAGGTACTTATTTTTTATTAGAAGACCACCAATTGCATGCAGACCTTTCACGAACCTCCCAGCCTTACACTGCGTTGCTCATCAATCTCAGTAGTAGGTCACCCCTAAGTTGAGACTAAACTCTAGCGGGCAAGGGAATTCTAGGCTTGGCAAGGACAACAAGGAAGTTTCAAAAAGCAACAAGAAGGATCTTTCATACCAGGAACGACTTAAACCCACAACCCACAGATCCTCATTCCCCACACACCTTCTCCACCATAGGAGGATACACCTTCACTAATACAATTCCATCGGCTAGTACACCTCCCTTACCTTGGGCTTCAACAACAGGCTGGACCAAAAGTCTCAGAGCACTGTAGATTCTATGGGACTCCCTTCCAGACAAACTCACTTCCCAACAAACTCTCTCAGCTGGGAGAGTTTTTCACATGCCTGACAACCTGCCTCTTCAACCATTCTTCGACTCAACAACTTCTAGGTACAGGTGATAGAAACAACAACATCAACAACAATAGGGAAAAATGGGTATGGACACCCCAAAAGGAAATAACCTAACGCTAAGTCACAACACGGCTCAGGTGACTACAATTGCATCGGCTTCATAGGAATAAGTACAAGATGGATTCACGGTTTCTAGTTTCAGAGATGCGTGAGGGTATGAAGATGTCAGACGATGAAGGTATCGGGTTTATGGGCACGATGGGAGAATGACAGGACAACCTCAGGTGGAGGATGGTAGAATGGGAATCCCCCAACACTAGATGACACTTCAGCTTTAACTACATACGCCCAAGTCGACACTTGTCTTCCTGGAGTTGCATGTTCTCCATTTAGCCTATGTCTCACTTTCCAGGAATTTAGGATAACAAAAACATATCATGTTCACCCTAGTCTTCAAGAAATAATATTAAAATATTATTCCTCTAGAGGTAATCCCCCTAGCTTAGCCCCTAGGCCCAAATACTTAGCCCCCATTCCTTACCCTACCTAGTGGAGCTTATTTCCCCATAACTCTTCTTCGTGGTCAGTCTACATGCAACAATGTTTATATTTTTATTAATGTTCTGCATAATTACATATACAAAAATCAGGCTCATTGGCCTTGGCATATGGCTCACCATCCTACTAAAAACATAATTCTTTCATCTTATAACCACATGGCTCACCAGCCTATAAGCCAAATTACAATTCAGAAGGGGCTCGGCCTTGGGGTATTACAACCTGTGTCGGCCATTTCTCATAACTCTTGACTTTGCATGTCAGTCATAACCTTAGTCTGTCTCAGGATCACATGATGTTGTAGTCCTATCACACCCTAGTCCTACTTTCATCATTGGTAGGTAACCTTGAACCCAACAGTCGACATTTTGTCATTGGTTGTTGACCGGGTGGTTTCTCTTGTGTTCGATGGCTAGACATCTATTCACACATTGGGATTTGTGTAGTGTCTTGGATGTCATTATCCTTATTGGTGCTTTCTTCGCCTTAAACATTTTTCCTCATTGGTTGTTATTCAGAGGGTATTTTTTGTGTACCTCTTGCACTTGGCACATGCAAAATATGCACATGGTCATTGGTTCATGAACATGTTCTTCATTTGATTTCCTCCAAATCATGAAGCTCCTGCTTTGTACCTCATGTTGAATGATGAGAGATGCCTTAATGCTCTCATTTCAATGGGTCTCCTTCCATCAACTTCAGCTCATCTATTATGGAGATGAGACCTAGATTCCTATGAGTACCTTGAGGCTTGCAGTCATTAGTGGTAGGTTCTCTCGCCATTGATAGTTGGGAATACATCAATGTCTCCTGATCGATGGATTCTTCAAGTGTTCAAGCCCAACTCCTTTATTCACACTTGTAAGAATGAAGTTGGTGCGTTGCTACCTACTTTTATTATCATTAGGTTGTCTTTTGTTCGTTAACGGTATACCTCAATGAGTGGTAATCAAATGATGTCTCATTGTGTTCAATCTCAACTCCTTTATTCAAATGATGTAGACTTGCACCTTTGGAAGATTTTGTAGAAGACTTGAAGACATCAGTATGTGGCCGAAGCTCTCTTGAGTTGTTGCTTCCTTTTCATTGGAACAATACCTATATGACTTCAGTGATCATGGGAGATCATATTGTACTCCATGGTATACATATATCTTCATAATTATTTTGAGAATGGCTCTACTAGGCCTTGTTCGTGACTATGACATCCTATGGCATGTAACCACATTTGTATTTTCCTATTCATGGCCAAGCATAGTGTTTTTGTATATTTTCACATGGATCTATAGTGTAATTCAAATTGGTATCCATGTATGCAAAGTCAATACAAAATGTAATGAGAAACTGTTTATTCTAGCTGGTTCACCATCACTGCACTTCTGGGTTTTTATAATGTATTTCGGCCATCATAGATACTCCTATGACCTCACACATTTAGGGGCATATGTTATATCAATATTTTCCTCACCCTATGCAATATTGCACAAAGTGTCATTTTCCATTTCCCTATGCAGAATTTTCATCCCTTTCTAGAAATCCAAGAGCTAAAAATACATTTTTTCCACATATATCACCTTGCCTACTATACACCATGCATATACATAGGTTGCACCACTACATCCCACTTACATCAGGATTTGTGCCCAAAAATGAAAATGGTGTTGGGTTTCCATGTTATGATAGCATATCAATGATCCTTGGCATTCCATAACTAGAAACGTTCTGACTCGGCCCTTCAGTTCCATTTGAAGGCTATAAATGGGCCAATTCCAAGCTATGGAAAAGAGGAGAAAGAATTCAACTTTGAGAGCAGAGTTACTCTGAATAAATTATTCACATAATATTGAGTTTGCATCCCTTTGTCTTTTAAGTCTGAACACAGTGTTCAATCCCCAAGTTCTTCGCTTATTGATTGAGAACTTAATTATCTCTCTTCTATGAGCTTTCCTTTGGTGGAGGATTCAAGTGGTGGAGGCCCATATGGAAGGAAATTAGTTGATTGGTTCCGAATAGTGTCGACACAGAAGCCTGTAACTTTTTCATTTCTGTTGATCATATATTAATAGAAATACTTTTTTCCCATCCAATTGATATCTTGCAAATATTTGAATTATTATTCCATGGGAGTAATTTTTATGTATATTAATGGATTATTCTATTGAATGTGCTAACATCATATATTATCACCATATTCTTTCTTTTCTTGGTTGTTGAGGACTAGTTGCAGGTATATTTCTTTGGGTCAAGTGCTCAATGGTGGAATTCATCGAACATCTAGGCGAGGTAGGAATTTTATCTTGTCTTGCTAGCATATTTGTTTATATAGAATACTTGAGAATATAGTTGATTTCTGTAGTCATTTACTTTTGTTGTGGTTTTCCCTACCCATAAAGAGATTTTCCTCGTAACAGTAGTGGAATTGGTTGGCTTGTTGCCATATTATATAGTGGGTCATGGGGTCAAACCTCGTCGACCATACTATATATATCATTTTTTCATTGTATTTTTGGTTGAACATATAAATATTCCCCCACGAATAAATATTATGTGGGTCGAGGGCTTAGGCCCTCGACCCTTTTTTCCACCAATTAATACCTTTACTAAATATAAATTAAATCACCACCACTTATGGTTAAGTAAAATTGGTGTGGTGTATTGGCAACAAAGGTTTGTATAAGTTTATAGGAGGTTGTAGGTTCGACCCCCGTTGAATCCTCTAATTTTATAACCACTAACCATTAATGGCCAATGGGAGGCTTCCAATTGGCCGTCTCTCATTGGTCTATCTCTGCTACTTGTTAATACACGATTGGTCTTCTTGGTCTGCCAAGTCACTTTTACGACTAGACATGCCATGTCATATTCCTTCCATGTGTCACCATATGAGTCCTACGTAAATATTGTATAGCATGTATGATCATGCCATGTGTCACCCTTGCAGTGGTGAAACATATCACATTTCACCCTTTGACTTTTACCTTTTTTCCCTACTTGACTTGAAATTTGACCAACCATATCTTTTGCATATGAACTCTGTTTGAGGCTATTTGTATGCCTTTGGAAATCCATTTTCGATCTATAAACATTAATGGTGCTTTCGAGATAATTTGTGAATGTTGAATTTTGAGCATTTCTAAATTCTTCTGGATCTGTGAGTGTTCTAAATCCTCCTAGACCTCTTTGAGAATTCCTGGATCCTCCTGTATCGATGAATGTGGAAGACAATACAATGAATATATCTTGTAAGTAATGGTTAGTATTTTAAAGTTGACTTTGGTTATGAGAAATTATGAATGCAGGTAGCATAGAAATATTGATATAAATATTACACCTATAGAAGTTGTGCTAGAGAGCATGTGAAGCTAGAGTAGTTGTGATAGAGAGAATGTGAAGTTTGTGGCAGAAGAACCTTGCAACACAAAATGTTGTATATACTTCCAACTGAAAATTTGAAGTGAGGAGAACAAGAGGAGTTCCTAGAAAATGTGAGTAAGTGTAGAGCGAGAAAAGAGCATAGGAATGCTTAGAAGGTTCCGGTGGAGAGAACCGGTAATACCAAAAGAGGCATATCTCAGGAGGAATCTTGGTGAGGAATTGGGTAACAGATGAGGAAATTTACTATAGAGGCTTGGTGCAAGTCACAGTGAACAAGGTGAAGTTAACGAAAGAAGAGGTGAAAATGAATACTTATGATCATTATAAAGATTCAAAGGTAAGACACAAGAGAGGAAAATAATATGCCAAAGAAAATGGAATAAAGAGAACGAGTCAAGATGATATTGACAAAGAATTAGTTGAGTTAAGAGTACAACTCATTTACATAAGACAACTTCTATAGAGAAATATTGAGGAAAAACAGAGACAAAGATGGAATTTGAAGAAGAAAATCAAGTGGCATGTGATGCAATTGTTTGTAAGGAAGCTGAGGAAAATATTAAGGAGGTTGAATCACATGTTGTGTTATTTATTGACGAAGGAAAATATATTAGGAGTTGAGTTCATAGATAGGTCACTGATAGAGGAAGAAGTTCACTTATGTGAAGAAGAGAAAGGATTATTCCTTGACAAAGAGGATGAGGAAGAAGAGAGAATTACTGTAAGTGTCATGAACTACTTGGAAAGTTCATATCAACATGATGATGTGTTGAAGGAGGAACCAAATGAGGCTAGCATGATTTATATTTTTAAATATGATAATTCTTGTATGATTGTCAGAACTACAAGAGAAGAAGTTGGACAGTCATCTGGAACTATCATGAATATTGTTGAATATGATGAAGAAGTTAAAGGAAAACACTTAGATTTAGTGATCATATATTTCAAAGGAAATATAAGGATGTTGGAATACTAGTTGATCAATCCAAGGATTGATAAGGAGGATTGCATAACAATTCAATTCCCATAGTCCTCAGGGATGCTTAGTTGCAACATTGAAGAGGAGAGTATGAATCTTGAAGATATAAATAGGAATTAGTTTCCCACAAATAAACTAATAAATCAAGAGAGGCAACAAGATGGATAAAAATTTCCTAGATGGAGATGTGGAAGAGAATAAATGTACCATACATTCAACAGTAGAAACAACAAATTTCAGTAGCGAGTTTCCAGTATCATGTATGAACAAGAAGATAGAATGTACATAGAGATTGAAGATATGAGGATGTTTATGATGAAGGTGTCTCAAAGAATACCCATTGAGCTAAAGAAGGAAATCAACAACAAAGTACAACTTGTTTTCATCAACAAGACCAATGGAAGGTTTCAGAAAATAAGAAGGAAGCAAGAAACAACATAAAGTTTGGGGTCCAAGAAGGTTTCAACTAATGGAATGCATGATCAGGAGACCATGAAACATTTGAATTTTGGGAGTCCGATGCAAGAGAATGTTTCCTCCTAACTTAACCTTGTTGATTATACCTAGGGGCGGATTTTTATTTTCTATGGGAGTGGAATCCCTATACTTGAAATAATGTGATTTCTATGATCTAGAAGTCTTGTAAAGATGAGGGTTTGTTAGGCTGAGATTATTGAATGTAATCAAATCTACCTTATTAAGAAGATCTCTATAGATTGTGAAATTTAGAGAGATCCTATGAGTTTTTGTTGAGAGTATTGTGGATCTATAGGATTCTAAGGATTTTTTAGTTGAATAAATTTTGGATATGAACCAATTATGGATTCAAAAGATTTTTTAATGAAATAGTAATCCTTTGATCATGTATGGGTGGCCAATTGGATAAAGAATTAGGCCATAGTGTCAGAGTGTGAAAGGCCATTAGAGGAGATAGGCCTTATGTAAATCATATATATAGCATGTGTACAACAAATTAATCCAATCACTCTATTTCGAGTGTTACATGGAAGAGGTGTATTAGATCTCTATTAATTGTGTGCTAAGAATGGTGGAAGTCCAAACTGGACTTTATAAATTCTAAGTAGAGGTATCAAGTGGAAGGAGCATGTATGGATCATGATACATCGGTGATCACGAAAAGATAAAAAATGATCCTTTGAATCATAGTGAGATCAATGCTATAAAATAGATAACGAGTTAGTTGAGGCTGAATTGTGTAGAGTGGTGGAGAAACATAGTTGGATTCAATTTGGTGCATAGATGGGTCAAGAAACCAACAAAAGAAACAAGGATCGTCAGATCAAGATCAATAGTCAATTTTGATCGTCGATTATATACCCAAACTTTCCCTTCTTATGTTAAGAATGTGGGGACAAGAGTAGGTCTCAAGTAGAGATCTATCCAAATCGACGGTTCATGTGTGTCTTTCAATTGGAGTTCGATATGAAGAGTCTTAAATCCTTTCAGAATTGGTGTATCTGAGTAGAGCAACCAAAATTTCTTCGATATAAAGAAGTTTGATTGATGGTGAAGATCGAGCAATGGAAGAAGATCGACGCTATGGAGTGGTCCAAGTTTGGAGTCGAAAAAAAGGTGGTAAGGGGATTTCAAGGTAAGGCTATTAGAATGTAAGTTAGAGAGGTATTATTAAAGGAAACGATCGGTTGTAGAGGCGCAAAGATCAACAACATATATTAATTCAGAGTGATCCAAATTTATAGATATGGAGAAGGAATGTGGCAGTGTCCATCAAAACTAGATGATTTTGACCTGTTAAACCAATGGCTCATATTTAAGAAGAGGAACCCAGATAAACAGTCAAGATCTATTCAAAGTAACTTTGGATCGATTTTATGGAGGCGACGCATGGAGAAAATTGATTGGTTCTCAGATAAGGGCCATCAAAGTACAAAGGCCAAAGGAACGCTTATAGAGAAACACCGATAGACGACTGATATCTATTCAAGGTAGCAACATGTGGCAGCTCACAAAGACCAGGATGTGGCATAAACAAATGAGAAGTGGACATGTAGCAGATATGCAACGAATGAAAAGTGGAAACATAGAAGTTGGATCCATGAGTGATAATTTGACATGTGACATCCACGTGTAACTCCTTTTAACGAAGGCTTGACTGATAGATAACTCTTATACAATGATTAGTGGAAGTTAATCCAGACCATTCATCAGGGCGTGACTAAGATAGACATATATTCTTCATTAGAGAAACCATTTCATAGTATGTTCCAACACTACAACACAAAGGTATCTACAGAGAGGATCGAGGAATATTCCTTCATCGTGTTGATTGATTTGAAGATATCTAATCCTTGTGATCACAATAGATGGAATAATCTAAGGAGAAATCTAGATCATCCATCCTGTGATGATCAACGGTGGGAGATGAAATTTGTGATAGTCTATAGAAAATTAAGATGATGGTGTTAAGCCGAGGAAACAACAGTGGTCACATTAAGAAATATCTTGAGGAGTAGGTACTTAGGATTATAAGTAATGAGAGTATAGATTGTGGTCATAGATATTGGTCACGATAACGGAAGCCCTAGGAAAAACTGCTAAGGCTAAGAGTGATTAAGTGGATAGGCCATGGTCATAGCCATTGGTCGTGTATCTTTGGGAAAGAAGTTAGAGCCCAGATTTAGGAACTAATGGTCTAGGGTGAAACAAGAGTATTTAGAACTTTGTTCAAGGAGTTTGGGCTTCAATTAAGGATTTAAAGGTAGCTCGAGTTCTAGAGCTGAGTATAATTTTAATCATGAATTATGCATCTATGGGGAAGACAGTCTGGGAGGTCATCACCTTCACTGCACCCTTGGTCACCTAGCTTAGTTCCCAAGATATATGAGAGAAATCCAATACAAAGCTACGGTAGAAGTTGGCAAGGCCCAAGAAGCTGCGAAGATTGGTCATTGTCTTAGGGGATGGCCAATCACATATGAATTGGATCTTTGTTATATCCACATGCACACCCTGGTCATCTACGATATATCCCAAATATTATATTCTCTACTTGTCGAAGGAACACTTATGAAAATTGGAATATACCTTGTGTTGTCATAATGTGCCTAAGACCTGTTGAATATGCTTCAAATGTTCCTCCTGATTTTTTTTAAAGATGAGGATGTCATCAAGATATATGACCACAAAAGAGTTTGTGAATGGCTGCAATATGTCATCCATCATCTGCCTCAATGTGGTCATGGAATTATTCAAGATGAAAGGTATGACCAACCACTCGAACATACCTTATTTAGACTTGAATGCTCTATTCCATAAATCAGTTTTCTCAACCTACACCTAGTGGTAGGTTGATTTAAGATCAATATTAATGAAAAAATTGGGTTCCTTGATTTGATAGAGAATATCATCAATCTGGGGGATTGGGTACCATTTCTTGATTGTAATATTGTTAAGGGATTTGTGATCAATAGAAAGTTTCCATGTCCCATCACTCTTCTATAAAAAAACAATTGGGCTCCTACAGGTGAGGATCTTGGTCTAATGTGGCCCTTTAGAATCATCTCTTGGATCTGGTGTTTGATTTCTTCATTGTCTGTAACAAAAAACATGTGCATAGGTTTGTCAGCCAAAGGAGAACTAGGTGTCAAATAAATTGAGTGCTTTACCTAAAGAGAACAATATCCCTATGAGGTGATGCAAATATGTCTTTGTGCTCTTCTACTATCTTCTCCACCTACTGCTGCAGTGTACAGAGACCCCATGTTGAGGTTTTGGCAGTTCCAGTGACCTTTTTTTCACCTTCTTAAAGAACCATGAACATGACAAATCTCTCAGTTTTAGAGACCACCTTTCTAAACTACTTCACAGAGATCAAAGAGACCCTAGTAGTTGGGAATTCCTATATGGTTTTCTAAACAAAAAGTGACAAACATCAAAGGGGGGAAATCACAAAATAACTCGTCTTTCAAGGTTTTGATGTCTTAGTGCATGAGACATTGTTGGATGACGTGTATGTCTATCCCCTTGTTGATCTAATCGATGGTGTATGGTTGAGGATGAAACGTCATTGTCAGGTTCAACCTATTTATGGCATATGTTGATATTAGGTTTATATAGATATGACTGTAAAAAATGAAATGGAGTGGGTTCCACTTAACCCACATCTGTGAGTGGAATAGGTGCTTCCCTTCTTCAAGATCCTATGGCTCCTCTCGCTATACTTTTTTGGTAGTGACGGTGACACTGGGTTCTACATCAATGATCCATTTTCCCTTTTCCATTTTTGAAGAAGAGCCTGAGTCATCATCCAATACTAATCTAGATTTTGGAGCGGAATGAACTGATTAACATACTGAATACAATAAACACAAAGATATGAAGAACAACACATATATCCAGTGAATAATATCTTCTATTGAATAAATGAAATAGGATGATCCTGTAAAATTGTAGAACTAAAACACTTGCTCGAATGGTGGTAGCTATCTATGAGAAGAGATATGGTTGTTACACATACCCATTTGAGAAGAATCATTACAATGTGGCTCCAGAGGCCTTTTTAATGTTACTCATGAATGCCAAAACCCTAGATATCCAAAAAGCAAACACTATGAGATGAAATTTCAAAATTTATGTGGGCCCCTATGGGTAGGTTGGTACCTCAACTTCCCGTGGTCGTAAATTTTTCATATGACCTCAAATTTAAGTGTGTCATAACCCGTTGGAAAGGTATTTTAGACAACTACACATTATGTCATCAAACTCTGACTCTGTATATAGTTTGGCTATGGCAAGCCAAAAAAATATTGTTTAGGGCCCCAAAATGGCTTTGGAAGTACATCAAGATGTGTTGACATGGAAACATACACTACTACATATTGTAAAAATTCCGACATTTTATTTGCGGCGTTATGGACAAAATTGTCCATATTGTCGAAAAATAGAGGAAATTTATAAAAAAAAAAATTCATGTTGCCCGATAACGTCGCTCTTGCCACGTTAACGTCGGTCTTGCCACGTTAACTTCGCTCTTGCCATGTTTTCCACTAGAACGTCGCTCTTGCCACGTTTTCCACTGGAACGTCTCTCTTGCCACGTTTGTGAAGATGTATGTCGCAATTGCCACGTTAACGTCGGTCTTGCCACGTTTTCCACTGGAACGTCGCACTTGCCACGTTTTCCACTGGAACGTCTCTCTTGCCACGTTTGTGAAGATGTATGTCGCAATTTCCACGTTAACGTCGGTCTTGCCACGTTAACGTCG
>ML792630.1:328624-338771 GCA_009831015.1 Picea engelmannii
TGGAATGACTATTAGGTCTTGATATTGATATTGTATTTTTTTTTTAAATACCTACACAAAGGTGGCAATTGTGATGTCTTTCACTCTCTTCCCATCGCTATTGCCACGTCCGAGACGTCTCTCTTTCCACCTCCAAGATTGTCGCTCCCATAGCAACCACGTCGGAGCTAGTAACTCCTGGCCATCGTTGTTGCCACCTGATGGACGTCGTTCTTGCGACGTTCAAGAGTGTTTCTCCCATAGCAACCACGTCGGAGATAATACCTCCTCTCGTCGGTCTTGCCACCTTCAGAACGTCTCTCTTGCCACGTCTGAAACATATCAATTGCCACGTTTGAAATGTTGGTCTTGCCACCTTTGAAACGTCTCACTTGCCACGTTTGCAACGTCTCACTTGCCACGTTTGAAACGTCGGTCTTGCCACGTTTGAAACGTCTCTCTTGCCACGTCTGAAACGTCTCACTTGCCACGTTTGAAATGTCGGTCTTTCCACCTCTGAAATGTCTCACTTGCCACGTTTGCAACGTCTCACTTGCCACGTTTGAAACGTCGGTCTTGCCACGTTTGCAACGTCTCTCTTGCCATGTTTGAAACGTCGGTCTTGCAACGTTTGCAACGTCTCTCTTGCGACATTTGAAACGTCGGTCTTGCCACGTTTGCAACGTCTCTCTTGCGACGTTTGAAACGTCTCTCTTGCAACGTTTGCAACGTCGGTCTTGCCACGTTTTCAACGTCTCTCTTGCCACGTTTGAAACGTCGCAAGAGAGACGAAAATTAGGTCGTCGGAAAAACGACGTCATGTGAAACGACGTTTGAGGGGGTCCAAGGTTTGTCGGTCTTCCGACAATAGAAAGTGGCAATTGCGTCGAACGAGCCGTCGGAATTTGACCCAAATGTAGTAGTGATAGAAAATAATCCAGTTGGATTAGGTGGGAGGCCACCAGTATCCACCTGGAAGATGTGTATGGATTCAGACAACCCCGAGAGTGTAGAACCGACAATTATAAAGAAGTACAAAAAAATGCGTTGAATTAGAAAATATCAAGAGGATCCATTTGGAATAGGTGGGTGGCCACCAATATCCACCTGGATTAGTCCTCCCCCCTTAGGAGGAAATTTTCTCCATTGTGTTGAGTTCCCCCATCAGGTGAGGAAACTTCTGCTGCATTTGGCCTCATGTGAGCCACTTTCCTTGGTGTAGGAGCTTCCCTGCCTTGACAACCTGATAAAGTTGGATCCTCTGCAAGCGAGTTCCCTTGACCTTTGTGTCCACTATATGATCAGTGGATGATTTTTCCATGAAGTTAGGGTTGAGAGTTGTTGGTGTTAGTTGTTCTGCGATCTCTGAGGTGTCCAATAATGGTGGAAAATAAGGCTGAAGGAGGTCCACATTGAAAAATAGGTGCAAGTGAAGGAAAGTTGGACTATTGAGCTCAAAAGCATTGCTACCCACATCCTTGGTGATAGTGTAAGGCCCATAGAAAAGTGGGTGGAGCCCTATAAGATGCTACTTCTGCAAATGTAACCAGACCTTATCTCCAACCTAAAACTAGTATGGTACTCTGTGTTGATAATGGTGTTGCTTGTACTTAGCATTGGCTTTTTGGAAAATCTCATGGAATTGTTAGCATATGTGTTGAATCTACTCAATCAGGCATGGAGAGTACTAGAGTTGAGCACAAGTGATGCTTCAGATACTAAAATTATCATTGTTGTTCCTTCCCCCACATGAACATTTCCCTTACACCACCCTTGTTCACATGGATGAGGGCCCATGCAATATGGGAGAATCCCAACATGAACTGTCGGTAGAAGTTGGACAGTCTCAAGAAGCTCCAAATATCGATTAGCATGGTCGGGGTTGGGCAGTCACAAATTACTTGGATATTAGTGGGATCAACATGTACTCCATGCTAATGAACAATGTAGCCCAAGTATTGGACCATGTTCATTCCAAAGGAACCTTTTTCCAAGTTGTCATATAGTTTGTGCTGTCACAGAGTTCTCAAACCCTGTTGAATATGCCTCATGTGGTCCTTCCAATTTATGCTAAAGATGAGGATGTCATCCAAATATACCACCACAAAAGTGTTGGTGAAGGGTCTCAATACATAATCCATCAACCTCATGAAAGTGGTTGGTACATTTGTTAAGACAAAGAGCATGACCAAACATTCGAAGAGACCTTCTTTATATTTGAAAGTTTCCTTCCATACATCATTTGGTTTGATGGGAACCGAGTAGTAGCCATACTTTAGGTCAATCTTGTTGAAGAACATTTCCCCCTTGAGTTGGTCAAGAATATAATCAATACTGGGAATTGGGTATCTCTTTTTGACTGTGATTTTGTTTAATGGTCTGTAATCAATGTAGAGCCATTAGGTCCCATCCTTCTTCTGCACCAGTACAATCGGGCTTCTGCAAGGGGAGGAGTTGGGTCTGATGTGCCTCTTTTGAAGAATCTCTTGGATATGACACTTGATTTCATCATTTTCCATCAGCGAGCGATGATAGACTGGTGCATTAGGCAGAGGTCCATCAGGGGTTAGATCAATTGGATGCTTGAATTGGAAGTGTGTCGATACCCCAATGGGTGAGGAGAAGATATCTTTGTACTCTTCCATGATCCCATCCACTTTCTTCTATTGCAAAGAGAGGCTATGTGTAGAGTTCGTGGATGTGGTGGTGTACTTCTTCCTACTATGATCATGGATCACAAAGAATACAAACTTCCCATCCTATGAAATGGCCTTACTGCATTTCTTAGAAGAGATTAAAGAAATAGTGGTAGGCGACACTACCTCTGGTATCCTGTAAAATTGTCAACCCAAAGTAATAATAAAAATGTGGGGTCTAGACTCATACACAACATGATGCTTCAAAAAATATGGTTGTCCTAAAAGAACATCACAAACTTCAAGGGAGTAAATATTACACAATACCTCATCTTTGAAAGGATTTATGCCATAGGGAAGGCGACACTGTTGGTTTACATAGATATCTCTTCCTTGGTGAAGCCAACCGATGGTGTAGGGTTGTGGGTTCAGTTTCATATACAGGTCCAAATACTTGATGACCTATGCTGATATCAGGTTCTTTTGACTATCGCTATCGATAATGAAATGAAGTGGAACCCCCTTTACCCACATATATGAGTGAAAGAGGCATTCTTCTTCCTCTAGTTCTTTTGGTTCGCTTGGCTGGACTTTGGTGGTAGCAACAGTGGAACTAGTTTCATCATCGATAATCTTCCTCCCTCCTTCTAGATTTGATTTATAATCATAATCGACCTCTGACTCAGAAGCCTTCAACTCGGCCACGAGTGACTACTTGGAGTTGCATTCTTCAGTGTTGTTCCAAGGCCTTTTACTGTATTCACACCATTTTCCCATATACTTCTTCGTCTTCTCATTTCCCTTCTTGTGTTGTGGATTGGACTAGTTGTCCTAAGAGTTTCCATATTTTATTTGTCCCTTTCTGTGTGGTTTGGGGCTGCCTTTTCCTTTATTCAGCTGTGAGGAGTTTGCAGATCCAAACTCTCACATCTCCTGCTTAAATTTATGCTCAATCTTGAAAGAATATCTGTAAGTCGTACCCAATGAGGCAATGTACAGAAAATCCATTTCTATTTGAATGTATCTATGAAAACAATCGTGGTGTTTGAGCACCTGATGTTTCTCAGATTCTTTGATACACAAATTGGTGCATAGTGTATGGAAAATATTGGTGAAATCTAGTACTATCTGTTCCCTTTCTTGACATAGGGTGCACCATCTAGTGTACTGGTCCTTGTAGCTTCCAACATTGTAGTATTATTCTTTAATGGCATCCCAGAAGGAATCCTATGTAGGGGAAACCACAAATATTGCAGATTCCACTATGACCCTTTGCTCAGAGTAAGTGTCCCACTAGTCCTTAACATTCGGGACAACCTTGATTAGTGCAAAAGATATATTTTCCCTATCAGAGAAATTATGGACAAAAAAATACTCTTTGAGCAGATTAAATCATTCATCTACAACATTTGAATCTATGAGTCCTTCAAATAATGGAATATCAAAATTTAGATATACCTTGAAGGGGGTTGCATGGACTCTTGATGAAGGATCTTCTCTTGTGGGAAGTTGTCGAAGGATTTGGGAAAAGTTTTCCATCATTTCGTTCCTTTGTCACGCAAGGGATTCCTCGAGCAACATTTTAAAAGGATCTTCTACTCCATAAACTTTCTTTTTGTCTCCCATGGGTTTTTGTCGGGCTCGGTGGGACCGATCTTGCAACGAATCGATTGGTTTGAGTCCCAACTTATTTTATCTAGATCTTGTATGGGACATGAATGAACAAAAACATTTGAAGAGCATATCGCTATGATACCACTAATCCAGATTTCAGAGAAGAATGAACTGATTAACATAATGAGTACTATAAACATAGAGAAATGAATAACAACACAGATATCCAATGAATTATATATTCTATTGAATAAATAAAATAGGATGAAATTGTAAAACTGCAGAATTCAAACACTTGTTCGAATGGTGGTAGCTATCTCTGAGAAGATATGTGGTTGTTACACACATTCATCTGATTAGTCCTCCTGGATTAGTCCTCCCCCCTTAGGAAGAAATGTTTTCCATTGCGTTGAGTTCCCCCACCAGGTGAGGAAACATTTGTTGAATTTCACCTCGAGTCAACCACTTTCCTTGGTGTAGGAGCTACCCTGCCTTACAACCTGATAAAGTTGGATCCTCTATTGGCGAATTCGCTTGACCTGTGTGTCCACTATCTGATCAGTGGATTACTTTTACATTCAGTCAGGGTTGATATATGTTGGTGTCATTTTTTATGTGATCTCTAAGGTGTCCAATAATGGTGGAAAATATGGCCCAATGAGGTCCACATTGAACACTGGGTGGAAGCCAAGGAAGGGTGGAGTGTTGGGCTCAAAATAATTACCACCCATTTTCTTGGTTATGGTGTAAGTCCCATAGAGAAGTCGGAGGAGCTTCTGATGAGTCCCTGTAAGATGCTCCTTCTGCAAATGTAAACAAACATTGTCTCCAACCTGAAACTAGTACGGTACCCTATGTTGATCATGGTGCTTCTTGTACTTAGCATTGGATTTCTACAAAATATCATGGACCTGTTGGGGGATGTGCTAAATCTGAATAATGGATCTAGTGTCTTTGTCAATATTATACTGAACATGGGAAGATTTTTCCTGTGTGGATTCAAGACGTATTGCAACATCAATGAGACCTAGGTGTTGGAATCCCAGTCCCACCTAAAATGGGCTATGGTCGGTGGAGCTATGGAGAGCCACGTTGTAACTGTGATGAAAATAGGGCAGACACTCATCACATGTACATGGATTATTATATTTGTACATGCACAGGATGTGCACAATCATCTGATTGATGACCATTGTTTGGTCATCTATTTGGGGGTTGAAAGAAGTGGATTTAGTGAGGTTGGTGTCCAACAGTGACCAGAGACTTGACCAAAATGTGTTGAGGAACCTTTTGTCTCTATGGGAGATGATGGTATGTGGTATCCCAAAGTGGAGCCACACTCATTCGAAGAATATCTTGGCAATATATTCTACTGTGATTTTCTTCTTGCATGATGTGAGGATGCCCATCTTTGAAAAGTGATAAACGACCAAAAATATACAATCATTTCCTTTTTTGGTGGATGGAAGGCCATACATGTAATCCATTGATATGGATTCCCAATGATTCTTGGGGGGTAGGAAGAGGGGTGTATAACCCTTTCTTCTTGATGGTTGTCTTGGCAATGGCACATGAAGTGCAATATCTGATATACTTGTTGATGTTCTGTCGAAGTTTTGGCCAATAAATTTTTTTCTTGACAACGCCCACAGTTTTCTCCATGCCAAAATGTCCTACCATCCAACTGTAGTGGTCTTCCCAAATCATATTTTCACGATCACTTGTGGGAACATAGATATGGACCATATGTCATAACAACCTATCCTGAATGTGAAAATTGGTGACAATCACGCCTATACCCAATATCTGATAGGTGGTGTTGAAGTCTAGATCTTGCTAATAACGTTGGGGTCACTCATATGCCTCATGTCCAAAGGAATGGAGCATAGTGGTGAATGCAACCATGAGAGGCCTATTGAGGCAGTCAACGACACAATTTGTGGTTCATGTCTTATACTTGATGTTGATATGGAGCTATTGCAGGTAGGTGTACCACTTCTGATGGTGATTGTTCTACAACTTTCCCTGTGTCTATATGAACTAGAGAGGCTTATGATCAGTGTGGATGATTGTCTCCTTTCTTAGAATGTAATTTTTCCATTGAAGGCAATATTGTACAATGGAATACATTTCCTTGTCATAGGTGGGGTATTTCAGGAAAGTATCTGAAAGTGTCTCACAATGGTATGCCAACAGATGACCGTGCTGAACTACACCTAGAACATATTAAGATGCATCAGTCTCAATCTTGAATGGTTGTTGCAGATCGGGCAAGTAGAGTACTTGAGTTGAGCACAAGAGATTCTTCAGATCCTCAAATGCTCATTTTTGTTCCTTCCCCCACATGAACATTTCCCTACTATTGCGCTTGGTCATGTGGTTGAGGGCCAATGTAATATGGGAAAATCCCAACACTAACCATCAGTAGGAGTTGGCCAGCCCTAAGAACCTCTGAAGCTCGATTAGTGTGGTCGGGGTTGGCCAGTCACATATGACTTGGATCTTAGCAATATCAACATGTACCCCATGCTCATCAACAATGTAGCCCAAGTATTGGACCTTGTTCATGCCAAAGGAACATTTTTCCAAGTTGGCATATAGCTTGTGTTGTCGCAGAGTGCTCAAAACCCGCTGAATATGCCACATGTGCTCCTTTCAAGTTTTTTTGAAGATGAGAATGTCATCCAAATATACCACCAGAAAAGACTTGGTGAAGGGTCTCAATACGTCATCCATTAACCTCATGAAAGTGGTTGGTATATTGGTTAATACAAAGGCCATCACCAACCAATCGAAGAGACCTTGTTTAGATTTGGAAGTTGTTTTCCATACATCAATTGGTTCAATGGGAACCTAGTAGTAGCTAGACTTTAGGCCAATCTTGCTAAAAAACTTTTTCCCCTTGATTTGTTCAAGAAGGTCATCAATCCTGGGAATTGGGTATTGGATGTTGATTGTGATTTTGTTTAATTATCTATAATCAATGCAGAGTCTCTATGCCCCATCCTTCTTTTATACCAGTACAATAGGGATTCTGTAAGGGGAGGAGTTGGGTCTAATGTTCTCCTTTTGAAGAAGCTCTTGTATTTGACGCTTGATTTCTTCATTTTCCATCAACGAGCGACGATATACTAGTCCATTAGGAAGAGGTGCATCGGGGGTTAGATCAATTGGATGAAGTGCGTCAATACCTCGGTGGGTGAGGAGAAGATGTCTTTGTACTCTTCCATGATCTCGTCTACTTTAGTCTTCTACAAAGAGAGGCTCTGTGTAGCGGCCACAGATGTGGAAACTACCTTATGCTTACTGTGAGCATGGATCACAAGGAAGATGAACTTTCGAGTCTATGAAATGACCTTATTTCATTTCTTAGCAAAGATTAAATAAATAGAGGTAGGCAACGCTACCTTTGGTATCCTCTACAATTCTCTACCCAAACAATAGTAACACTATGGGCTCTAGACTCATACACAACATGATGCTTCCACAAATATGGTTGTCCTAAAAGAAAATCAAAAAATTCAATGGGAGAAATATCACACAATACCTCATCCTTGAAATGATTTATGTTGTAGGGTAGATGACATCGTTGGCTAACACGAAGATATCTCCCTTGGAAAAGGCAACTTATGGTGTAGGGTTGTAGGTGAAGTTTCCTCGACAGTTCCAGCCATTTGACAACCTCTACTGAGATCAGGTTCTTATGACTACCACTATATACAATGAAATGAATAAGAGCCCCCTTTAACCAGATCTGTGAGTGAAAGAGGCATTCCCCTTCCTCTATTTCTGATGGTTTGTTGGGATGGTCTTTGGTGGTAGCGACAGTGGCACTAGGTTCAACATTGATAATCTGTTTCCCTCCTTTTGGAGTTGATTTGGAATCAGAATCAACATCTAAATTGGAAGCCTTTAGCTAAGACACGAGTGACTTATTGATCAAAATCTGGATCAGGGGATCAAATTTTGCTCAATTTTCAAAGTGCTCGGAATGCAACGAAAACGATGCCATTGCGTCTGTCTCGTCTTCCTGATTCTGGCGGTATATTTACTTTCTCAAACGGAGTCCGTATGGAGAAGATATCGCAATCTGTTCGCCGAGCCAAACAGGCAAAATTTTGATGCTGACTGTACCTGTCCGTACAGTCCGTATAGGACACGTGTCAAGTCCATACAGGACATGTGGCAGGACCATACAACATACGTGGCCGGTCCGTACAGGAGATGTGGTGGCTTCAAGGAGTGACACGTGGCATGCATTTTTGGACTTTTGGGCATACGGTTGACCAATTCGGAGGTGACACATGTCACCACTGGAAGGGTGACACGTGGCACAGGATGACGTCAGCAACATGCGTGGCGCTAACTTGGAAGTTGGTGATGTGGTAGGCATTCATTGGCTGACAATTGGGCGAATTATATGGTGACACGTGGCATGATTTTGTGCAATGGAAAGGTGCCACGTGGCCGAATCAAGGGCTGCCACGTGGCACCCCGATTTTTGTCTACTTGGTCTTGGGTTCAAAAGTTTTGGGGTCGACCAGATTTGAACCGGTGACCTCCCCCACTATCCAATGCTTTATCAAATTTTCGCTAACCATCATACCACCGATGTTCCTTGTTATAGGATTCAATGCACATATATTTAAGTTGATGTGTTGTGTTGATTGGAAAGGGGGGCGGGCCGAGGCTTAGCCCCGACCCGTGGACGCGTTGTATTTCATATGACCCAACTTTTATATAATGGTCCGACCGTTGGCGCATTGCATTGCATTGCATTGCAATTGCAATATATTACATTGTAATATATTTTATATATAACCCATGTGTTAATACATTTGTGCGCGGTTTCAATTGTAAAGCCCAACGATTATGTTGGTTGCATGCGACCGTTATGTGTGCGGTTTGGTTAAAACCCGGAGTTTATGCACGCGGGGTTTTGAAATTGCGGTTGGCACGGTTTTAAAACCATTAGCCTTTTATCCCTAACACGAGGTCACATGATGACCATATGCCCGAGTGCTTGGCGGTTGGGGGCTGGAGGTGCCCTAACCGTCCTACAGTTTGGACCATTTTTTGGAACCGCTCGGTGCTGGGTTTAAACACGTGTTTTGGAGCGTATTCTGGGTTCATGCACACAGAGGTGCGTTTTGTAGAGCTAGTTCCAGGAAAGCTTGAAGGAGGAAAATGGAGGAGTCCTAACTTCGTCATCGTTTGGCCGTTTGAGTTGTCGTAAAAGCCCAGCCAGGGGTTTTTGGACGTGCTGGATTCATTGGTGCCATTTTCACAGCCATTTGAAGATTTCTTCTGCAAGTTTTTCACCATTGAAGTTTTAGGAAGCTCCAGGGAACTTCAATCCCTCTTTGATGGAGGACATGGTTTGGTGTTTTTGCCAAAGAGAAGCTTAGGGAAGCTTATGGCCACATGTAGAAGAGGTCATGCCCGGATGAGCCATGATCCGTTTTCAGAGTTGTATTAGTCATTTTTGGGGTTTTTATGTGTTCTGATCTCAATGGTGCAGTATGTTTTTCCATTGGAGTTGAGCAGCAGCTTGGAAAATAACTTTTGACTAATTAATCCCAGAGAGCCAAGTCCATTATGGAGGCTCAAGGAGATGTAGCCCGGAGGGGGGTGAACTCCTTTATCATGTTGTGATTGTTCTGAGTTTGATGGTTTGTTTGCTGCAAGTTGAGTTGCTGTGTATTTGTTTAAAGTACATATTTAACCATCTAAAAGAACATTGGCTCACACATACGCATTTACAAGAAGATACATGAACTTAACACATAAGTTTATTTTGCATATTTATACACATGAAGCAAGGTCTTGTAAAGTTTATTTTAATGAAGTAGGGGTGCTTGCATAGCATAACAAGTCAGCCTTCTATTTTCAGATCAGGTGGTATCAGAGCATAAGTT
>ML792630.1:350199-362701 GCA_009831015.1 Picea engelmannii
TATGTCGGCTTTAAGCCATTAAAACCTCCTAGTCTCCTATATATACCAAGGAGACATTTTCATTTTGAATCATCTTGTACTTGAACATTTAAGTGGGGTAAAAGGAGGTTGCCCCCTCGAAGAGGCTTATTATCTGATATTATATCTTTTTCAAGGTGTTGAGTACTTTTCTTGAGGTTTTTCTATGCTATATTGATGTTTGGTTCTTAACAGATACACTTTTCATCCTTCTTATCTAGCTTACTCGTGTTTTCCTTTGGAACATGAACATATGCATCACATCCAAATACCTTGATATGTGTGAGAGAAGGTTTCTTACCAGTCCATACCTCTTGTGGAGTCTTTTCATCCAACATTGATGAGGGTGATTTGTTGACTAGGTAACATGCAATACTCACTACCTCTACCCAAAATGTTTTCCCTAACCCGACACCACTGAGCATGCACCTTTCTTCTTCCATCAACATCTTATTAATCCTTTCTACAAATCCATTATGTTGAGGTATATATGGAGTAGTATTATGCCTTTCTATACCACACTTCTTACATAATTCTTCAAATTCATTCCCACAGAACTCTCCACCATTATCTGTCCTCAACACCTTAATTATTTTCTCTGTTTTATTCTCAACAAGAGCCTTAAACTCTTTAAAACTATCAAATAATTTAGATTTTTTCCTGAGGAAACATATCCAAGTATTCCTTGAGAATTCATCTATAAATGAGGCATAGTACATATATTTTCCTAGTGATGGGACAAACACGTGTCCAAAAACATCATTGTGAACTAGCTGTAAAGTTCCTTCTTCCCTCGTTGCACTAGAGGGGACTCTAACTCGATTCTACTTCCCATATACACAATGTTCATAGAAATCAAAATCCAGAGAGCACTTAGACATATCTTCAACCATACCTTTAGTGTGTAGTAGTCAAAGACCCTTCTGATCGATATGCCCCAGTCTTTGATGCAACAGCATAGCCTTTTCTCAAGAGACTGTAGGAGTTATTTCTTCTTCAACTCCAATATTAGATAAAATGGAACTATTACACCCATCACTAATATTTCTTCCTTGCATATTATACAAAGTTCCAAAATGAACTCCTTTCAAAAACACCATTTCACCTCGAACCATCCTGCAAGTTTCCTTTTCAAATAATTTTTTTACCCCTACATCATCCATTTTTCTTATAGAAATAAAATTTATGGTCAAACTTGGGATGTGCAAAACATCAAGAGGTGTTCTAATCCTTCCAACTATGAGCCTCAACTTGAATTTTCCTCGTCCTATGATTCTGGTTGTTTAATCATCACCTAAGAAACCATTACCTCCATCATACCTTTCATATTCATAGAACCACTCCATGTGGAAAGGAATATGAAAGGATGCACCTAAGTCAACCAACCATGCCTCATGATCTACATGTGTGCTTGAAGAATCCAAGTAGACATACCCTCCTTCTTCCTTGGAGGTATTTTCTTATGTAGAAGGATATTCTTCAGATCCCTTATTTTTCTCAAATTTGGATCTATAGTACTTCTTGTAGTGCCCTTCTTTTCCACATCTCCAACAAGGATGAGACCACTTCATCAAACTTCGAGTAAGTTGTATTACTACCTATGGCCACAACTAGACTATCCCACGATTCTGGTAAAGAACAAAGTAAACTAATACGCTTATCTTCATCTAAAATTTTAATCTCAACATATACTAACTGACTTACCACAGTATTGAAGGCATTCAAATTCTCTTCCATCAGGTCTACATCTCGCATCCTCAGGTTATACAACTTCTTTCTTAGGAATAGTTTATTTGTGAGGGACTTAAACTTATACAACTTCCCCAACTTATCCCATAAATCATTGGTTGTAGCTTCCTATGACACATTCAATAATACTAAATCTTAGAGGCTCAGTTGGATTGTGCTCCTCGCCTTCCGATCCAAATTTTTCCAGTCATCTCCTGAGGTTCCTGTAGGTGCAGTACCTAGATCTACCATGATCCACTAGTCTTTGTCCAGCAACAGATCTTCCATATTGAGCTTCCACAACTCAAAACATTTCTGATTGAACTTCTTCATCTCCATTTTCTAATTGCTCGCCATTTCATTTCACCTGAAAAATCAAAACCACATATCTCCCACTGTAAAAAGGCTTATCACAGTCCTGAGCCAAACCATTGACTACAATGGCGTCCCCCTGAAGACAACAAATATCTGATACCAAATGTACATTTTAACCTTGTACAATATATACTTGAATAATATTTTCAATCAAAGAACAAAAAAGATACAATGGAAAATGCAAACATTACACAGATATTTTTCCCCTGGAAACCCAAAACTGGGAGAACCAACATATTCTATATTCATTCATAGTGATACATTGTTTACAATGCAATATAAATATAGGATCCAACAAAATCCAAAATCCTAACCCAATGACCTGGATTAGTCAATAACCCTAATTCTTAACCGAAAATAGAAAACCATCAGAAAACATCCATGTGCCAAAAAACCACCAAACAATGGACACAAAAATCGAGGCAACATGAAAAAAAAAGAAACAATGTGAAACTACTACTCATGCAAAGAATATAGAACATAACCAACATGTACCCAAGACCTAATACATGGTGGTGAAGTCTGGATCTTGCTGATAAAGTTGGGGCCACTCAAATGCCTCATGTCCACATGAATGGATCACAGTGGTGAGTGCAGCCACGGGAGGTCGACTGATGCAGTCAACAATAGGATTTGTGCTCCTTGTCTTATACTTGATGTTGAGATGGAACTGTTGCAGGTAGGTGAACCAATTTTGATGGTGGTCATTCTGTAACTTCCCATGTGTCTCTATGAACTGCAGAGGCTTGTGATCAGTGTGGATGATCGTCTCCTTTCCCAGAATGTAATGTTTCCATTGATGACAAGATTTTACAATGGAATACATTTCCTTGTCATAGGTGGGGTATTTCCGGATAGTATCTGAGAGTGTCTCACTATGGTATGCCACCAGATGATCATGCTGAGTGAGAATTGTGCCTACAACATAGACAGATGCATCAGTCTCAATCTCAAATGGTTGTTGAAAATCAGGCAAGGAGAGCACTGGAGCTGAGAAGAAGCGATGCTTTAGATCCTCAAATTCTCATTTTTGTTCCTTCCCCCACACAAAAGTTTCCATGCCATCGCCCTTGGTCACATGGCTGATGGCCCATGCAATATGGGAGAATCCCAACATGAATTTTCGGTAGAAGTTGGCCAGTCTAAAGAACCTCCAAAGCTCGGTTAGTGTGGTTGGAGTTGTCCAGTCACGGATGACTTGGATATTAGAGGTATCGACATGTACCCCATTCTCATCAACAATGTATCACAAGTATTGGACCCTCTTCATTCAAAAGGAACATTTTTCCAAGTTGGAATATAGCTTGTGTTGCCACAGAGTGCTCAAAACCTGTTGAATATGCCTCATGTGGTCCTCCCAAGTTCTATTGAAGATGAGGATGTCATCCAAATATACCACCATAAAAGAGTTAGTGAAGGGTCTCAATACATCATCCATCAACCTCATGAAAGTGACTTCTACATTTGTTAAGCCAAAGGGCATGACCAACCATTTAAAGAGAGATTCTTTAGATTTGAAAGTTGTCTTCCATACATTAGTTGGTTCAATGGGAACCTGGTGGTAGCCAAACTTTAGGTCAATATTGATAAAGAAATTTCCCCCTTTGAGTTGGTCAATAAGGTCATCAATCCTGGGAATTGGGTACCAGTTTCTAACTATGATTTTGTTTATTTCTCTATAATCAATGCGGAGTCACCAGGTCTCATCCTTCTCTTGCACTAGTACAATCAAGATTCAGCAAGGGGAGGAGTTGGGTATGATGTGCCTCTGTTGAAGAATCTCTTGGATCTGAAACTTTATTTCTTCATTTTCCATCAGCGAGTGATGATAGACAGGTCCATTAGGAAAATTTTCACCAGGGGTTAGATCAATTGGATTCTTGACTTGGAAGTGCCTCGGTACTTTAATGGGTGAGGAGAATATGTCTCTGTACTCTTCCATGATCCCATACACTTTCTTCTACTACAAAGAGAGGCTCTGTGTAGAGGCCACAGATATGGTGATGACCTTCTTCTTACTGTGATAATGGATAACAAAAAATATGAACTTCCTAGTCTATGAAATGACCTTACTACATTGCTTAGCATAGATTAAAGAAATAGTGGTAGTTGGCGCTACCTCTGGTATCTTGTATAATTGTCTACCCAAAGTAATAATAAAACTACAGGGTCTATACTCATACACAACATGATGCTTCCATAAACATGGTTGTCCTAAAAGAAAATAAAAAACTTCAAGGAGAGAAATATCACACAATACCTCATCTTTGAAAGGCTTGATGCCATAGGGGAGACAACACTATTGGCTAACACAAAGATATATTCCTTAGTGAAGCTAGTCGATGGTGTATGGTTGTGGATGCAGTGTCATATATAGTTCTAGTCGCTTGACCACCTCTGCTGAAATCAGGTTCTTCTAATTGTCGTTATCGACAATGAAATGAAGAGGATCCCCCTTTACCCACATATGTGAGTGAAATAGGCATTCCCCTTCCTCTGGTTATTTTGCTTCACTTGGATGTAATTTGGTGGTAGTGACAATGGAACTAGGTTATCATTGATAATCTGCTTCCCTCCTTATGGATTTGATTCCTAATCATAATCGACCTCTGAATCAGAAGCCTTCATCTTGGCAACGAGTGACTGCTTGGAGAGACATTCTTAAGTGTTGTGAAAAGGGATTTTATGGTATTCACACCATTTTCCCGTGTCCTTCTTCATCTTCTCATTTCCCTTCTTTTGTTGCATATTGGACTGGTTGTCCTGAGAGTGGCCATATTTTCTTTGTCCCTTGCTGTGTGGGTTGGAGCTGCCTTTTCCCTCCTTTGTCTTTGAGGAGTTTATAGATCCAAACTCTCACCTCTTCTAATTAAATTCTTCTCGATCTCGACAACATAGCTATAAGTCGTATCCAATGAGGCGATGTCCATAAAATCCATTTATTTTTTAATGTATCTATGCAAAAAACCTCTGTATTTGATCACCAGATGTCGCTCAAAGACTTTGATACCTGATTTGGTGCGCAGGGTATGGAAAATATTGGTGAAATATGGTACTGCCTGGTCCCTTTATGTAAGCAAGGTGGTGCATCGAGTGTACTGGTCCTCGTATCCTCCAGCAAGGTAGTATTGTTCTTTAATGGCATCCCAAAGGAATGTAATGTAGGGAAACCATAAATATTATAGATTCCTCTATGGCCCTTTTCTCAGAGTAAGTGTCCCACCAGTCCTTAACATGGGGGGAAACCTTGAGGAGTGAAAAAGTAATCTTTTCCCTATCAAAAAAATTGTGGAACGAAAAATACCCCTTGAGTAGATTCAACCATTTATCTACAACATCTACATCTATTAGTCCTTAAAATAATGGAATGTCAAATTTTACCTATACCTTGAAGGGGGTTGCATGGTCACTTGGTGAAGATGCTTCTTCTATGGGCATCCGTCGAAGGATCTTCAATTTTTTTTTAATCACTTAGTTCCTTTTTTGTGCACGAGATTCCTAGAGCAACATTTTAAAATGATCTCCTATTCCATCATATTTCTTTTCATATCCCATGGGTTGTTTTCAGGCTCAGCGCGACCAATATTTAAACAACTCGATTGGTTCGAGTCCCAACTTCTTGTACCTAGATCATGTCAGGGACATGCATGAAGAAAAATAAATCAAGAGCAGACTGCTCTTATACCACTGATCCATATTTAGAAGTGGAATGAAATGATTAAGAGACTGAATACAATAAACACACAGATACAAAGAACAACACAAATATCTAGTGAACGATATCTTCTATAAAATAAATGAAATAGGCTGAAACTGTAAAATAGGATAACTAAAACACTTTCTTGAATGGTAGTAGCTCTCTCTGAGAAGAGATGTGGCTATTAGGCACATCCTTCTGAGCAGAATCATTACAATGAGGCTTCATATGCCTTTTTAACCTTACTCATGAATTCCAAAACTATAGACATCCAAAAACCTAACCCTAGGAGATGAAACACCAAAAGTTATGTGGGACCCTATGGGTAAGTTGGTACCTCAACTTACCAGGGTTGTAACTTTTGCATACGACCACCATTTTAGGGGCGTGATAGCCTATTGGAAATTTCTTTTAGATAACTACACATTACGCCGTCAAACTCTGACTCCATCTAAACTTTTACTATGGCAAGTCAAAAAAACATTGTTTAGTGCCCCAAAACAAACTTGGAAGTAGAACAAGATGTGTTGCATGAAAACATACAAAATAAGCCAATTGGATTAGGTGGGAGGCCACCAGTATTTACCTGGAAGATGTGTATGGATTCAGATAGTCCCAAAAGTGTAGAGCCCACAATTACAAAGAAGTACAAAAGAATGTGTTGAACTAAAACCTGTCAAGAGGAGCGAGTTGGAATAGGTGGGTGGCCACCAATATCCACCTAGATCAAATCTCAAGGCTTTCATCTCAACAAACAATGACTATTTGGATAAAAAATCATTCATATTGTGCCGAAGGGATTTTTTGGAAATCACACCACTTTCCAGTGTCCTTCTTCAACTTCCCATTACCCTTATTTTCGGTAGCTTGGACTGGTTGTCTTGGGACTGGCCATCCTTGCTCTATCCTTTTCCCTGGGACTTAGAGCCACCCTTACCTAGATTCTGTTTCGATGGGTTTGCATAACAAAAATATCACTATTTTTTTTCTTGAACTTCTAATCGATCTTGATAGCATATCGGTAAGTGACTCCTAGTGAGGAGATGTCCAGGAACTCCATATTTGACTAGATGTACCGATGTAGGTCACTAAGGTATTTTAAAACTAGGTTTTGCTCGAAGTATTTAATACCAATATTTTTCCATAAGGTATGGAATATGTTGGTGTACTCTGACACCATCTGGTCTATCTCCTGATGTAGAGTTGTCCATCTCATGTATTGGTTATCATAGTTTCCGATAGTGTATTATTTATCCTTGAGGGAATAAAAAAAATCCACCCAAGTTGGGCCTGGCCCAAAAATGATAGATTCATATTCAACACATTCCTCACAGTAAGTCTCCAACCAATGTATGAAATGAGGAAGGGACTTAAGGAGCAAGAAGGTAATTTTTTCACTATTGGAAAAAATTTGGACAAAGAAATAAACCTCAAGAAGACTTAACCATTTTTCCAAAGAATTGATGTCTATATAGCCTTCAAATAAATGAATATCAAATTTAACTTGTAACTTAAAGAGAGTCACAAATACAAAGTGAATATTGGTTGAATGTGCCTTTCTAGCTATTGGAAATCATCAAAGGATCTGGGAGAAATTATCCATCATCTCGTTCCTTTGTCATGCGAGGGCTTCCTCGAGCAACAATTTGATAGGATCTCCTGCTTCGTCATCCCTATTTTCTTCCTCCATGGGAGGTTTCTTGGGTGGGAGAGATCCATCGTACTAAATAGATACAAGCTCGAGACCCAACTCTCTCTAACTTGACATTGTCGGGGACATGCACTAAGAATGACAAGGAGAGAGTGATCTGATACTACTGATACGGATTATTTTGATAACGACAGGAAGGAAGAAATATAACTAAGATATACGAAGGAAACACACAAAGATATTGAAAGGAACATAGTAATACAATAAATCTCATATTCTATTAATGGTTGTCAATGCAAATCACACAAGTTAGCAAGAATGGTGTTAGCTTATCTCTCAAGAGAGATGTGTTGGCTATGCTCATTCACAAGAATATGATTACAATGAGGCTCCAAAGGCCTTTTTAACATAAATCATAAATGCAAAAACCTTAAGCATGGTCAATCATAGTGAAAGATGGTTAAGATTAACCTCAAACATGGTAAATAGTTAACCATAGACAACCATGGATATCCATAGTCAATCATGGTCAACCATGGTCAACATGGTGACCATTGTAAGACATTGTCAATGATGGTCAACTATATCCTTTTATGGGAAACCATAATCAACCATGGTGAAATGTTTCCATACATAGTTTACATGGTCATTTTTTTTAAATTTGGTCAAACATCGTCAACCATACTAAACATGATCAACCATAGTCAAACATCGTCAACCATAGTAAACATGATCAACCATAGTCAAACATGGTCACCCATTATCAACCAAAATCAACTATAGTCATAGATAGTCAACTATAGTCACCCATGATCAACATGGTCCTCAATAGTACACTATGGTCTACCTTGGAGAAGCATACCCAACCATGGTCAACCATGGTCAATCATAGGAAACCTTGGGTAACCATAGTCAACCATGGTCAACATGGGAAACATGGTTACCATTATAAGATTTTATCAACCATTGGTAATGATAGTCAACCACGATCAATTATGGTTATACATAGACTACATGATCAAATGTGGTCAGATGTGGTCAAATCTAGGTCGAACAATGGGCAAGGACAACCATGGTCAATCATAGTCAACCATGTTCATGGTGAAGCATCACCATGCTAATGGTTATGATTAAGCATAGTCAACGATGGTCAAACATAGTAAACCATGGTCATGGTGAATATTTGAGAATGAAGTAATTTGACATAAGTCAACCATGATGAACACTGCAATGTGACTTTACCATGGAAAACCATGGATATACATAGTAAGCATGCTCAAGCATAAGCAACTCAACATAATCAACTAAGTTAAAACTAAAGCCATGGAAAACCATGGTCAATCATAGTCAACCATGGTCATTTCCATGTTCAACCATGGACATGGTGATGTTCAATGAAGGTCATAATCAACCACTATCATCCATTGTCAAACATAATCAACCATGGTCATGGCCAACCATAGTCATTGATAACAATTATCAATGATATTCAAACACATGCTCAACCATATTCAACCATTGTTCACATAAACCATAGTCAACCATGGTCATCCATATTTAACCATGGTTATTAATAGTCATCCATGGTTAACCATGCTCATGGTCATTATCAACCATAGTTAGTCAACATGAACCATACTCAACCATGGTCATGTTCACCAATGGTCAACCATAATTAATCATGGTCAACCATAGACAATCGTGGTTATGGTCATCTAAGATAAACTAAAATCCTTTTTCAACCATGGTCATTGTCATCCAAGGTCAACGAGAGTCATGTTCAACCATGGTCATGGTTAACCATAGTCAAACATAGTTAACCATGTTCATGGTTAACACTTGAGAATGTAGAAATTTCAGATAAGTCAACCATTATAAATCTCACAATGTGACTTTACCATGTTAAACCATGGTTATACATAATAACCATTTTCAACCATAGGTAGCTTGACATAGTCAGCTAACTTCTATATAGAGTCAAGGACAATAATGGTTAATCATAGTCAAACGTGGTGAAGGTTAACCATGGTCATGGTCATGGTCATAGTCAACCAAGTTCATGGTCAACCACAACCATCCATGGTGAAACATAGTCAACCATGATCATGGTCTACCATAGTCAACCAAGTTCATGGTCAATCATAGTCATGGTCAACCTTAGTTAATCATGGTTAACCATAGTCAACGATGGATGCTCATTTTCAACCACGGTTAACCATAAAAAAATCATGGTCAACCATGGTTGTCATAAACCATATTCATCCATGGACATTATCAACCATATTCAACCATGGTCAATGTCAACCATATTCAACCATGGTTGTGTTCACGCATGGTCAACCATGGTCGTCGTCAAACATATTCATCCATAAACATTGTAAACCATATTCAGACAGATGGTCTACCATATTCAAATATGGTCAATGTCAACCATATTCAACCTTGGTCTTGTTCACGCATGGTCAACCATATTTAACCATGGTCAACCATACTCATCCATGGTCAACCACAATGACGGTCACGGTCAACCATGGTCATTATCAACCATGCTCACACTCACGGTCAATGATAGTCAACCGTTGTCATGGGCATTGAAGCTAAACCACATTTAACAATGGTCTTATTTATGGTTATGGTCAACCATGGTCGAGCATTATCATGGTCAACCATGGAAAACCGTAGTCAACCTTGGCTAACCATTGTCCACCAAGGTCAGCTATAGTCAACCATGGTCTACCATAGTCAACCTGGTCAACCATGGTCTACATGGTCAACCTTGGTCTATGTGATCATCATTGGTCTACCATGGTCATCCATTTCATATATATTTCATAATTAATTATATTTTAAATTTAATTAAAAATTCCTTAATGTTTATCTCTATATTTTTGGTATTTTTATTTTTTATTTTTTAACATAATTAAAAAATAAATCTATTATATATGTATAATAAGACACATATATTATAAATATATTATACATGTATATGGAAAATATATTATACATAAATATATTAATATATAGACATAAATTTATTAATATATATATATATATAATAGTATAATACATTTTAATATATATATTTTTGGTTTGTTAGCGAGTTCTTGACGTGCAAGATTATCATCAAAGTAATTGAGGTATCACACCCGGTCTGGGCCACACCAAGCCATAGTTGGCTAGATTTTTTTGGTGTCTCCTCCTACCTACAATAAGTTTCAACCTTGGTTCGACCAACAAACAAATCTCTTTGAAACCAATCATGCTACTAGGAATTGACTAACACACACACAAACACACACAACCACACATATATATTGATACATAAATATATAAACATGTATATAGATGTGTTTCCTCCTAATCAAGCCATAGTTGGTTGGATGTTTTTGGTGTCTCCTCCTACCTACAACAAGTTTCAACCTTGGTCACCCAACAAACAAATCTCTTTCAAACCAATCATGCTACTAGGAATTGACTAATACACACACACACATATTGATACATAAATATATAAACATTGATATAGATGTGTTTCCGCCTAAGAGGTCACAAGTTCAAATCCAGAGCGGGGTAGCGCAGGTATACCTCTGTAGACTTAAGTAGTCAAATAATTGCATGGAGGGCCCCCCTTGTTCCACAAAGAAGGGGGTCTCATATACCAATTCGGTGTCTGGCTTGGCGGTGATCTTAAAACTACTACTACTACTACTACTACTACTATTATTATTATTATGCCTTTGTCAAATATTAATGGTACAGTTTCTTAAATAAATATATCAGAAATCAATACATGTGTATACATTAATTATATCATATACAATAAATGATTCAATAATTATATATTAATTCTTATATTTTATATATTAATTTCTTATTAATTATATCATATATTAATAACAATTGTATTTACATAATTTATTTAGAATATAGTTATCCTATATTAATATATGCATTCATATATATTATAGAATATATTTATACATAATAGACTTATATAATATATTTATAATGTTAAATAATTAATTATTTAACATTATAAATACATTTTCGGCTCCTAGCCACATAGAAGAAATGGACAAAGAGGATGGGGGGTCAAGGATACTATTTTAGAAAAGGCTACAAATCCCTTTTTCATCAGTCAAACTTACCAAGAAAATCCAAATATTAGACCAACATTTGGCATCACCACGTCCTCCCGATAGTCAATATTTTATGTTGGACCCTTGGTCATGAAAATATTATAACTGGTGAGAACCTATGCAAGAGAGGCATCCTAGGACCATCTAGATGTGTCTTTTGCACTGTTTGATGCGAAACTATTCCTCATTTTTTTTTGGAATTTGCATTTTCCAGAGAGTTTTGGTAGTTTGGTAGCTAATCTTGTAAGAGCTCAGTAATAGAGTTCATTGGAAAGAATTGGTTAGGCCCTTACTAGGTAAATGACATGCTTATTATTTGGGTTCTTTCCTTCACAAACCAATTTTTAAAAGACTTCGGATGGCTCTCCCCAATTTTATATGATGACAAGTTTGGCTTGCATGGAACAAGGAAATCTTTAGAGAATAATATTCTCTCCCTTATTTCGTTGTGCACAAAACCATAGGCCAAATTTCTTAGTTCTTTAACTCCACAGGGGCTTCACCTTGTTGACAAATATCTTATCATGTTCATTCATAAAGGGGGTTTTGGAATTGGGAAGAATAAAGTCAATATATTGTAGGTATTGGGGGTGGGATGTGAGGTATGGGAGGGTTTATAGGTATTAGGGGCTATTAAAATGGATATGTACTAAAAATAAGGGTTTCTTTTATTGGAAATATGTATTGGGAGAGGGGTCTAGTGAAAGGAATTTTGAAGGTATTTATTAATATCTAGAGAAAATATAGGTATTATTTACTATCCCACAAATGAAGGTGCTATGTCACAGGTTCACAAAGTGAAGAACCTATATTGAAATCTCGATGACTCAAGATCTCTTTCCCTAAAATTTAGGATCCTTAAGAGGAGTGTTTAAACAAGTTTTGTCTCCATAT
>ML792630.1:362788-380547 GCA_009831015.1 Picea engelmannii
TATATATATATATATTCATATATATTCATACTTCATTTTGACTGAGATTACATTGGCAACGTCAACTCTCTCATCCTAAATTAGGTGGCTTGGCTACTGGAAAATATATACCCTATGTTTTGATGTCGCCTCTAAAAGAAATCTTGTGGTGGGAGGTGTAGGAGGGGTTATTTTTGGCCCTAGCGGAAATGTTGAATTCAACTTCACATGGAGCCTAGGATGTTCTTCTAATAATCAAGTAGAGGCTTATTCTCTACTTCAAGGATTCCAAATTTCTAAGGAAAACCATGTTCAATAGATTAACCTTCTCAGAGACTCCAAAAATAGAATTTGATACTTCACCAAGGGATGATCACATTGGTTCCATTATCAATAAAATTAGATACACTTTAAAGTCTATTCCTCACATCCATTTTTTTCACATTGTCCTAGAAAATAATGAAGTAGCCGATATGCAAGACAACCTAAACACCACCTTGGGAAAAGGGTTCTTAAGTATCAATGATATGTCTTTCTCTCTAATACATTGATTAATGGACCTCAAATTATAGTTATTGAGTGGTATACATATGTCGACCTCGGGCATGGGCCCATGCATCACCATGTCATCCCCGTGCATAATTTGTTATTTGTATCCCCCGCACAAAGTCTCCCCAATCATAGTGGGATCATTATGTCACCTCACCCCTGGATTCTTCGTTCTGGCATATGGAGCTCGAGCAGATGACTCTTGACATTATGTTTGAAGTTATTATGTGTTTGGATGCATCCATTCTCTCCTTACACCTCATCATTCTCGCAAGTGGATTGGAATTCATGCATAGGAGAAACTCAATATGGGTCTATCAAAGGATTTATGATATCACAGGGGTTGGCCTTTGTATCAGTGGGATAGAGAGGAATATTTCTAGTGTAAGTTTGATTCAGTGGATTTATTTGTTGTGTGGGACAGAGAAGAATCTAGTTGGAGAAATATTGAATCGAAGGCACATCCATTTCTATAAGTTCTCTCATTAGATATCTATATTCAAAGAAGGAGTTGGAAAGTTTCGGGGCTTGGTAGTGCATAGTCAATCTACAAAGAAAGGAAATCGCATGTGGTTGGGATTTCCTTTACAAATATAGCTTTCTCAACCAAGGTTTCTCTAACCAAGATTTTTTTTCATTATGCTCTTGGTTCATGCTTCATGTGGGGAAATTTCCAATGGAAAATGAGAAGGATGGAGATCCTTTAGTTGTTCATTCAGATATTTAGATGAATGAATCCTTGGATTCTCTTCATCAAATGTAGATAACAACTCAGGGTCTTACCTCCCAAGTTCCCTTTATCCTAGAGATATTAATTTATCATTGGACAACAATATGTCAGGAAAACAATGATATGGATGCCTTGCGATCACAATTAGAAGCATTGCAGGCTTAGTCAACATCCACTCCACCTATCGTACACTGGATTTAACTATGAGTGGCTCATCCCCCTCAGTTGGAAGTCCTATACTATATTTGAACTTGCAGTTGATGGCTCAGGGAAGGAACTTACAGACTCCAAGCACCTTCCTAAGTCTAGTATTTTATGTTATTCTTTGTTCTCCTCATCCTTGGAACATTCTGTAGAATTTTCAGTGTTAAGTATTGTACTGAATTATCTCCTATAGAAGAATTGGTATATATAGTGTTCTATAGGATAAGTAGCACAGATGGGAACCAAATTTTTGTTGTCTCCCTACACTCTGTTAAGAACCTAAATAGATCTACAAATATAATCACCACAAATACTGAATACACAATAGATACATAGAGCAATATTGAGGAAAATACACTTTATTATTACCAAACCCTTGAGGTAGGGAAACACCATACAATGGATCCTATTATGGAGGGGATCCTCTCCTGTTCACTTGCCTCTTTGAGAGGGCATCCTCATATTGAGCTACCGCTCCAAATACAATAATTCTCTTCATGTCCCATTACATTGATTGAACCCCTTTATATAGTGCTATCATCACCTAAGAACATTGTACAGGAGGAATCTTATAGAAGTAGAACCTTCTAAGAAGTCCTCTTACATTTATTATATATATATGTCCATTCATTATATCTAACTACCATAGTGGGCCTTATTTAATAATATAGTGGACATAGTCCACCTTACATTGAATGGCCTCCACTATTATCACTATGGGCCCTCTTGGACCCCCCACTATCTCTCTAGCTACCTTACATTCCATCCCCCTTATGAAAGTGTTGTCCTCAACGGTTTATGTACAACCATATACTAGGGTCCCATGGATAAGTGTGGACCATAGTGTTGAAGTAAACTAGAGAACCAGGGTCCCATTGAGAAATGGAAGCCACCATGCTGAAGTAGTCCAATCACCATTGTAAACTAGGGTCCCATGTCCAATTGCTCATGTGAACCCCACATGGAAGATATCGACACCCAATAACCAACTGAAAATGATGCTCCCAATACTGACACATATCATGTGGATCCAAATAAGAATATACATACACATAGTGGGAGATGATCAAGGATGAATCTCGAAGGAACAATACCATTATAGAATATGCATGTTGGATGCTGGTAACTAGCTCCTGATGTGGGACATTAATTTTCTCTACAAAAGGTGGAGTAGAGTCATCAAATAAAATATGGAAGTGGTTTTCATCCCAGAAATGAAAACTATCCATATACCAATCATCGCAATTGGCCTCAAAATCATACCAAGCATATATTTCTTGATTATATTCATCCCTGATGTCTTCCATAAGAAATATCTCCTATATGTTATCCAATGAATCTTGAATACTACGAAAACTATCAGTGAGGGCATCTACAAATTCATACAATCTATCATTCAATGTGTCAAACAATTGGGCTTTGAATTCTTCAGTAATCTGTAGAATTTCTTTGAGGGTTTGAGAATAAATAGTTGTCTAAGAACCCTATGAAAATTTATGAACTAGGACTTCGTTTTGGATGAATTTTTTTTTTAAATTGGGTGAAATTGTGAGAGGAAATGAGATTTGTAATTTGTTTGGGAAAATTCAGCCTCTAACTATGACAAAAATATAAAAAAAATAGCGCCACCGTCCACAGAAAAAACCTTGTTTATGCAAATTTTGCACAGAAATATACCGAAAATTTCTGGAATGTTGCGGGCCTCTTTTTTTTTCTTCGAAAAAAAAATATGCAAAAATAAAAAATATTTTTCCATAATGTTTTATTATTGCCAAACCCTTGAGGTAGGGAAACACCATACAATTGTCTTATTATGGAAGATATCTTCTCATGTTCACTTACCTCTTCAAGGGGGCATCCCCTTATTGAGCTACAACTCACAATACAATAAGTCTCTTCATGTCCCATTACATTGCTTGAACCCCTTTATATAGTGCTACCATCACATAAGAACATTCTAGAGGAGTAATCTTCTAGAAGTAGAATCTTCTAAGAAGTCCTCTTACATTTATTATATCTAACTACCCATTTATTATATCTAACTACCATAGTGATGCAGGAGCATCGCTCCATATCAGTCAGCAGCCAACCAACCACGTCAGCGCGCATGCATTCAAAGCTGAAGGGAGGCGCAACCTCATTTAAATTTGAAATGAATGTAATTGAATGTGCTTAGGCTGTTGAGCCATGGAAGCCATGCCTTTGAGCATGCGTTAGGTAGATCAACCTTTATTGTAGATCGGCTGAGATCTAGATCCAGATGCTAGACTAGACAACCATTGAATGTAAATTTAATAGTGTAGGTGAACCTGGAGGGAAGAGCTCGATGAGCCCCTCAGGTAAAAGAGATTTTTAGATCTCATTTTGAGGGTGTGATGGTTGTATGAGAGAGCCAGAGAGAGCTCGAGGAACACCATTGTAAAATACAGGCATTTGCCATTGTTAATATAATTAGAAGCAGTTTTTCCTGCATGTCATTCTGTGTTATATGGTTGTCTGTGTGTGTTCCTTTTATGTTGTGAATGTGTGTGTGTGTGTTAATGCATTCTGAAGGAGTTCATTTGATTTAGGTTGGAGGTCTTTGAGGCTTCATACCAGGAGGGTGTGACAGAATGCTGAGAGTTCTGAGAGCCGGTGCATTGAAGATGCACTTCTGAACTCTGAGGAGTCAGACAAAGACGTGTGGAGGCACAGGACTGAAGTCAACAACTCAGGGAGAAGAATACCTGTGAGGTTGCTGAACACCTCAGGAGGTAAGGCTGTGTAGCTGAAACGCAGTTGCAGACGGAATCACTGAGGATTCTGTGGGAGCTCTGCCAGGTGGGCATTGAGCATAAGCACAAGGTGCTGAAGGAAGCACTCTGCTGAGAGTTTGAAGATAGAAGTCAGAAGCTCTGAGGAGTTCTGAGAAGCTCTGCCAGGTGGGCATTGAGAGTGTGTGTGAAAGGAGTGCACAAGAGGAAGGAACTCTGCCATGAGTTCAAGGAAACAGAATCATTGAGGATTTTGGAAGGATCTTCCAGGTGGGCATCGAGCAAGCGCATAGGTGCACAAGGACCCAGAACTGTTGAATGTTCTGTGGGGAAGAGACTCCGCCAGGAGGGCGTTGAGAGAGTATGCAAGCAGGCACAGGAGAACAAAGAACTCTTTGAGTTCTGTCATTTGAGGGAAGAGTCTGAGGAAGGATCTTCACTGGGTTGCTGAACACCAAGGGAAAATCAGCAAGAGGTTGCCTATGCAACAGAGAGCCAGGAAACCATTTCATTCTCCATCTAAAGGAGAAGAAGGATAAAATCCCTCAAGGGGTCTGAGCGTTCAAGGAAGCTCAGGAGAGACAATGTGGTACATGTGCGAAGACTCTATAGGAGGTAGAGGTGAAAATATCCAAAGAGTTGAGGAGAATCTCAGGAAGGGCAGTGCTTTTACGCGCATCGGCGAGGCTCGAAATCGAGTAGCTCGCAGGGAAGAAAGACAGTAAAGGTTGAGACCTTTGGAACCTTGGAAATTCTCCCAAGGCAGGACGTAACCACAAGGAGGCTCTGGTGAGAGCACAATATTCGTTGGATCAGTCGATAGAATCCGAATCGTCGGTGTTCATGGTCAGGAAGCATCCAAGAAAGAGCGTACCAGAGAAAGGGATCTGAGCCGTTAGATCTCGCTCAGAATCTCCGACAACCATCGGATCTGCAGGAAGCCACAGGGAGGTTAAGCCTTTTTGAGTAACAGGAGGAGAGAAGTCCCGACAGGGCATCGGGATCTCGGACATCGGGAATTTGGGATTCTTGAGGTCGCAAGAACTGGGACAGTGCCAGTTGTGAAATCTCGACGGGATCTGGGTCGTTCGTTTGGAAGCAGATGCGTGTCATGAGATTACCCACATCGGAAACTCGAGCACTGGAGGTTGGAAGAGGAAGGCATTCAACTCACAAGTGGCGAGGAGGCAAGAGCTCCGTGTTATGGGGCCTAGCTGACGTCATCTCAGGATATCAGCACTCGAGAACGGTGTGGGGCCACAGGAGTTGGTAGGTGGATAGGTGGCACCTCGCATCTCAGGAAATCGTAAGTATAAGGGTTGAGAGCTTAGTGTCAAGAGTCGCAAGGCGCAAGGATGTGAGGTGGCAAGGTGGCGAGAGGATAAGATCCGTATGTCTAGGAAGGACAGGTGGCAGAGATCGAGAAGATCTCGTGAACTCGGGAGTTCACAGAGTGAAATCCCAAGTATTGGGTGTCCAAAGTTGCGAGGTGCGAGGACACGAGGCGGCGAAGGAGCGAGAGGATCGGGACCGTCCACTGAAGAGGACGCGTGTCAGAGATCTAAGGATCTCGTGAACTCGGAGGTTCGCAGGGTAAAGGCCCAAGCATTGGGTACTCCAAGTCGCGAGGGCGCGAGGCGCAAGAAGGAGATAGCCGTTGGTTTTGGATCGCGGGAGGACCGTTGGATCCGCACGTGGGATCGTGCATCGGAGATTCGGGAGAAAAGGCTTGAGAGTTTGGTCATGGGGATTGCGAGGTTGCGAGGAGCAAGATTCCGACTGTTGGAGGACAGGTGGCCATAACAAAGCGATGAAGTGGAATACAGGTGGCACAAAGACCTCGGGATATCGACATGAGAAGTCCCGATATGTTGATGTCAGGATTCGCGATCCTGTGAGGTGCGAAGTCTCGGCGAGATAGAGGTCATTGAAAAGTCAACTCATGTGTGCCTCGGCACTTCGGCACATCGGGTGTCAAGAGTTGGAAAATCAAGAGCTTGGTATAGCGAGTTGTGAGGTTGCAAGGGAGGTAAGGCCACGGTCATGGAGGCATGGTCGTATGCGACCAGAGCTAAGCTCAGGAGGGATCACGCGTGAAAGGAGCTCATCACAAATCGGGGATTCGAGAGGACTGTGACTCTCGACAGCGGGAACCGCAAAACCCCGAACCCCGATACTTGAGTCGAGGATGACCTCGGTAAAGTGCAGAAGGACGAGGGGTGGAAATAAGGACCTGTGGAATGGGTATTGCACAGTGATTCCACTCAGGAATATAAAGAGCTGCTTCGTCTCAACAGAAGGGGAATTTAATCGATCCTGTGAGCAAGAGGTTAGGAAAAGAGACCCTGCGGGGTGAGGTTGGACCTCGTCTGCATCACATAGTGGGCCTTATTTAATAATATAGTGGGTCTTATTTAATAATATAGTGGACCTAGTCCACCTTTCATTGAATGGCCTCTACTATTATCACTATGGGCCCTCTGGGCCCCCCCACTACCTCTCTAGCTACCTTACATGATCATTTTTATGTATACATTGTGATCCTCTACCACACCCTTTTTGCTAATAAAAATCTCCTATTTGTTGTAAAGAAACATTATAAATATATTTTGGAATATATATATATATATATATATATATATATATATTCTTATTTATATTTTAATTTACAAATCTACTAATCCCTTCCATCCATGTCAATCATCAATTAGCATAGAAAAAATTATTAAAGTCCCAGATATACATCGATCGAAACCATTTTCCACCTTTCAAAACTAATTGCATTTATCAATGTATATAAACCACTTTTACTAATATGATTGTGCTACTCTTACTTAATTTAAAAATAACCTTATGGTTTCATTTTGTTTTGTCTCTCCCCACTAAAATAGTTAAAATATCAATTTAGGTTCATCTAACTTTCCTATATAAGAACATATTGATTTTGTTTTTAGTGAAATAAGATAGAAGTTTCAAACAATGTGATTTGGAAAGATAATCATCAACTAGATGTGAGTTGTCAACATTTTTAGTTTTTGTGATTAGGGTTTCAATTCTTTGATAATGTTATGATTACTTATTTTGGCTTTTAGAATATTAAATAAATGTCTCTTATTTTCTTTCTAATTATTAGCTATATAAGTGAAAAATTACTAAATCCACATGAGAATCATAGTCGATGGATAATGATTCGGTTGACACATTACAACGTCATATAAAAATGATAAGTACAATGTTCGTATAAAAATGCTCGACTTGTTTCAGGAAATGTTTGTATCCCTTCGACTAAAAACTAAGTTGGAGGCATTGACCCTTCCATTGTTTTTTTTTTGAATGATATCTTGTTTCCAAAGAGTGAGGAGAAGTATGATTTTTAATAGTTTAGAAGCATAATTCTCCACTTTAATCATGTTTCAATGGGGTGGAAAGTGCACGAGGGTTTGGTGATAGAGAGGATAAAGAAAGCTTCAATATCATTCTCCAGTATGCAATCTTTTCATGTTTTAAGAGAAAATAATACCATAGAAAAATAATTTTCCAATTAAACAACCTTATTAAGGAAAAGGGACATAGTTATAAATGAAAAAGTCTAGATTGAACCTATGCATTGAATTGATGGAGGATAAGGCACGTATCTCTCATTTAAGGAGGAGCATGGCTCATTGTAAGAAATGGTTTCCATATGGAAAAGTAGGTTATGGGAAGTGCTGCCTCCCATCTCCTCACATGCCCCTACATATTACCTCACATGAATTTGAATTTGTGTTTTGCATTTCTCGTTATAACCATGGGACTATGGCTTCATTTCTCGAATCTTCTACATATAGAAGTTTGAGCATCTATTGGTGAATTCTAGTAATTGGGTTTGGTTAGTGGTCATGGTTATATTTCTTTTTGTAAGATTTCACCTTTATCTTCATTTCTTTTTGAGGATTTGGCAGTAAATGGGTTTGTTCCTGGTTTCAACTTTGGAAAGTTCCAGTTTTGGTTATTTCTTTTTATATGTTGGATATTTTTGTCATACAAGTTATTCCTCTTTCGATCCCATCCCATGTCAATAACGTAATGGATTTATTTGGATAAGTAATGCGTTCACTTTATGTTCTCTATGGCATGTCATTTCTTTTTCTTTCTTGTTTTGGTGCTCAATTGTCTAATCCTTCACTCCATGTTTTTACTTGGGAATCCAATGATAAATGTATGTTTGGTTGTTTCTCTCTATGACCATTTTTAGCTAAGCATGTTTTTGATTTGGGATTTGAGAGATGTGTTATTGGACCAAAGGCTTGACAATGTAGACAATTTTGAATTTTTTCAATTTTCATTGGGAATTGGTTTGTTGAATTTTTTAGATAGATTATAAAGAAATTCACAGAATAAGGTCTACATTGTTGAATCATGAGAATTTTATTCAATGAAAATGAAGTTTGATTCTCATAGCTAAAACAAAAATCCATGAGAAGGATCACCATGTTACCTATCAAATAGAGGCCATTATGGAAACCTTGGTGCAACAAAATTCAAAATTCTTTCATTTTCCACAAAAATGTTGCTATAATGTTCTAGAAATATAATTAACATTTTTAATTGTGATCCATTTTGAAATATATTACAGACATTATTGTAATATGATTTACTTCTATTGTATATATAACTTACAGTCTTCTCATCACATTCACAAGTGTAGAGCATTGGTGAAATCCATTAGTAACTACATTCACTGAGTTGTATAAAAACTGAAAAAGAAAGAGAGCACGTTGAAACAATATAAGACTATGATATTGATTACCTTGTAAGGAAAGACCTACTAATGCTCTAAAGTAATTGATATGCCATGAAAAAAATGTGTTTTGGGAAAATAAATTATTACTTTGTAACCGAATTCCAAAATAGAGAAAGTGAATATGAAGAAGAATTATTATGGATAAAAGATGCTCCAATATAAGTAAGGGACAATAACTCAAAAATTGAAATTTTGTGAACAAATACATAGCATATGACATAGACCATTTGGATCTATATATTTCAAAACTACACAAGAATTACCATAAAAACGTTGCAAAAAGAGAAAGAATTGACATTGCAAATACAACATTCCCATGCCTCCAATGAAAAGGAAAAAATTCTTGAACCAATTAGTTTATTGGATGAAACACTAAGTGGGAAGTCAAAGTCCCTATCTACAATTCTATAAAAAAAAAAAATATGATGAATCGACAAGATTTAAAGACTTCTTGTAGAAATGGAACTAACATCCATGCAATACATTGTACTATAAAACAACCAATAATATTTATGAAATGAAAAGATTTACATATTTGGAATAATATTTTTTCAATGCACATGGAAAATTTATGGGGAAAAAATATAGATCCAATACATACTACATATGTATATTGAATCATATTGAAATTTATACATGACCAATTTTAATAGATCAATGACAAATGCATTTAGAAGAATACACAAGGAACATGAAAAAACCAAAATTGATGCACTGCAAATGATACCTACCCTTATGAATACATTACTTAATCTTCAACAAATGTCATGTCAACAAGTAGAACATATAGAACTCTCTTTACCATTGAATTGCAATTCAAGAGAACATATATTTCTAAACACATATCTAATAGATAAACAAGACCATCATTTAACCATCATTTTCGTTAAAACAAGACCCTAACAATTTAGAAGAGGTAATGTTCCATTCTATTATTGATTATTACATCATGCATGCACATGCTATTAAGCATAGTTTCTTGCAGAACTCATATCCGAGTACAAGAAAAAAGTACATATATTTCAAAAAGGAAAAAAAATGTAATACGATTTCTCAAATAAAACAAACAAATTGACTATCAAAACTATTGCAAAGATGAAATATTACTATATGTTTCATTTGAAATCATATAGCTTCTATTAAAACAAAATAAAATAGACCAATGAAGCTAAATTTACATAAAACATCAATACAACATGGGGTGATTTAGAAAATGTCATCAAACAACTAAATAAGAGTCTTATGAATATTGATGATACAATGGAAAAAGGAAAAAAAAAAAGGGTAAATCCATTGTGAAGAATATGATTTACAAATCGACATACAATGTCTTCAACATTCTCATCTAAAAAAATCCATTAATATTGGACTTCATGTCGTAGACCACCTATTTTTTCTAGACAATGAAGAATATTAGATAACTAGAAGAATTATTAACAAAGAACAACAAACAATCATCAAGGAAATTGCAATGGAAAAATGAAAGGATGTATATCTTGATGTTTTGGTAGCTACAAGAGGTATTAACCTCCATGCATAACCTTTGACTTAGAGTAGAATATTCCATAATAAAGTGAACCATTAAACTGATGTGTGGAAACCCTAGAAGACAAGTCAACTTGTTGAATAAATAATATTAGAATATTATCTTCTAGAAATACAAGTCGACTCCACAAGAAAAACATAAACATAAAATATAATTACCAGAAAGTTAGGTCGGCCCAGCCAAAAAATCCATTGGACAATCTAATATAAATAGATGACTTTTTAGCTCATTTGGACAACGAGTTAGTGCACAAGTATTATGGAGATCTGCATTTGCAGCTAAAACTACAACTACAAGGAGGAATAAGAGTATATAGTCATCTCTTGGTCTCGGGCTCTCTCTTGGTGATATTCTTAGTGATATTCTTGCTAAGTATGGCACAAGTTTGAGAGAGAGAGTAGTGAAACTACAGTTTCTACAGTTTTTCATGGTACTTTTTATGTGGATATGGAGACTCTCTCTCTCTCTTATATGCTACCCTTGGAGAAGGAGCGCTCTACTTGTATTGAGTTGTTCATGTAATTAGAAACTAGGGTTTATCTGTTGGTTTTGGAGTAGATTTGTCATAATTATTACAAGTAAATCTTAGTGTGCTCGGGGGTGGCATATGTGAATGCCTATGGCTGGGTGACAATGATGTGACATTGTCTAGGTTAAACTAGCATACAAAGATTTCAACTTGGTATCAGAGTTGGTTTCCTTCATAACAGTCTAACCGCTGGAAGGAAGATCCTCAGTTTTCCCCGTTTCCAAGATCGTTGAGCACCTACTGAACTATGACGAACCTATTCATTACGACAACAAGCCTCACATAACAAGTGAAAAAACAATTGTGTCTATATGTAGGAAGGTAATAATGACATTATACTCAACATCTCAACACGAAGACAACACAACGCATGCAACTCATGCCACAACAAACATAACGAACTAACATAAAAGCACATCAAGGAGCTGGAAGAAATGTACGACGTTCAACCGACGAAGAATAAGAATGACTACCCACTCGTCCTACCCTGCAATGGTTAGGACCTCGAGGACACATAAGCAACGCTCAAGCCCGGGTTCCCATCGATTTTGACCATTTAAGGTCTCAAGGCTGGCAACTGTTCTGAGGAACAAGGAGGTGTCTACATCCCGGTCGACACAAGTAGACCAAGCCTACTAAGCTAAGGACAATCATCCTAACAACCCAACGCAACCAAAATTAATTACACAAGTAACTATACCCCTTATAGTGAGCAAACCCAATCACATTAAATGGTTACAAACCATTTACAACATTAATTGTAATGAACGACAACACCCTCCATGGGAAGCGCAAGCTAAAAACAACTTCGCCAATATCCCGATTAATCGTCAAGTCAAGCTAGTCAATAATTACTGTCTATTTTAATTATCTATTACGAGCCCAACTTAGCATGTCTAAAATGCAATAGGACCTTAAGGTACCATTTAAATTAGCCTTAAAACCAATCCATTTGCGCAATTTTAAATTACAAATTGTCATCAATGTACCATCTAATTCAACGTTAAATGGACATCAATAAGCAAGTCTGAACTTCGACTTGGCTAATAATAAGAAAATATAATTAATCATTAATTACAATCTAACTAGCTTGTCTAAATTATAAACTAGCCATTAATTTACCATCAAATAGACATTAAATACAACCAATTTAGCAAAGTTAAAGATATGCAATCCAATCTTTACTCACCAATCAATTTAAATCATTAACACATCCTATAGGGTCACATCTATTTTAATCCAAATCTCCATCCAACTAGTCATTAATGTTGATAACAATAGTAACAATCTTAAAGTAGAATGCTAGTATTAAAATAAATAATAAGGCGAATACCAAGGCATTTAACATAAAGAAAATAACAAGGAATTTAATAACAAGGTATTTAATAACAAATAACCTGGAATTTAGCATGAAGAAAATAAGAAGGCATTAAAATAAATAATAAAGCAAATAACAAGGCATTTAATAACATTCACTGCTAGGTAGAGGTAAATTTTCAAGGCATAAATGCTGAAGCATTTAGTTGGCTGTCCATAACTGAGGTCATTATAGGTTAAGGGAACAGTCAAAAATTAGGAACTCGAGGCCAAATGACTACAACAAATCCCACCATTAAAGGTGGTCTGGGGGGGTTGAATGGCTGGAAAAACACAGGCATCAACGGAGGCAACATGAGGTCCCCAAGGTGGAAACATATCCAACTTAAATGGGCAGAGTCACTGTATAGAGATATGTCCAAGAAATCGCCTTATTGTCATCAATTACTAAGAAAATCACGGTGGGGGTAAATGGATTTACCCAACGCAAGGAAAGGTACCACAACTAGACGTGGGTACAATAGGCAACCAAAGACTCAATGTAAATAAAAAAGGGGGTCCAAATCATGGTCATTCAACTAATAAAATCACCGCCAAGAAGTGATCAACATGTTGTCTAAGGAAGGAGTAAATCATTGTCCAGTTAAGCTGGATATGGTTGTGTTTTAACAAAATTGCAGGCAAAAAAAAATGGGCAGAGATCTATATCTACTCTCGGCCTTACCATGGAAGAAAATTGCAGACTAAAACCCAAAATCGTAGGCCATAAATAATGGCAATTGGTGGGCCAAAACATTAAACTTAGTCAATCTTTTAAGGGTCAAATGTGGGCGTTTAAGATGGGTAAAAATATAAAACAAAAACTGTGCAATAGAATCCGGGATAGTCAAATCGTGATCGAAATCTGGGCAATAAAATCGCTGGCAGAGAAATCGGTGTTAGCTGGGAATGAAATCTGTGACAATACGAATGGTTAATACAATCTAGGCAACCGAAGGTAGACATGAATTTAATCGTTTGTCCCTAACAGGATACCAACCCCATGCAGGCTGAAAATGATACCAATGTTATCTAATCCCAAGGTACCAAAATAAAACGCAGGTTTAGAAGTTAAAACGTTTATTTTTTTTCTCTTCACTCCCTTTTTATTTCCAGGATGCCCAAAAACTCAGATTGAAACTAAATTTCGTTACGTTCCACGATACCAATATGTAAAAAAATGCAGAGTGTGATTAGATCCTTTCATTGCCAGGATATCAATAAAATTGCAGACTAAAATGAAATTCTTTACATTACCAGGATACCAATATGTAAAAATGCAGAGTGAGATTAAATCCTTTCATTTTCAGGATATCAATAAAATTTGCAGGCTGAAATTAAATCCTTACATTACCAGGATAACAATCCAACGCAACCAATAGTAAGGGAACTCAAGGGTCCAATGGGCTAAGTCATTGAAATGATCGTCAGGAAAACCAACACGACACAAGACTTCCAAATGCTGAGGTACTTTTGCTAGAGGGCGCTAGACAACAACTGCCAAGGACAACAATAGGGGTAGAAGGATGAAAGGTTTGTCCTTCTCTTTATCATCCTCAAACAGAAAAGTAGGTCATTGAGATCCATAGGTATTTAAACACCGAGGCGACGACCATATATCAGGCTTCTGGCCGAATGCTCAGGCGAGGACTAATGAACTAAGGATGAAAGGCTAACAATCACATGGGTCACAATCAAACACAACTAGGAGGTCAAGACATGCGGGAAAACTAAGGCCAAGGGAGTCAAAAATCATCGAGCTAGGCTAAGAAAAGTTTCATTCATCAATTAAAAAAAAACATCAGTTTACTTCTCCATTAAATAAGCAGATCCAAGCATAATTCCTAATACATTCTAGCATACAAAAATGAAGAGATCATACCGTTGCCTGATCGCCCTCTCTGAATGACGTCCCGCGCGCTCCAAGCAACTCCCGCTTGCCGACCGGTGAGACTTCACTGGTACCTCCCTGCCAATGCTAGGGGTATTCTTCTTCTCCCTTAGCCCCCAGAGCCGCAAAGGGGCCACACACACTATCCAGAGATTTTGACTAGCTCCCAGCTCGCCTCGCAAGGCCGATCTACCACAACTCACCGAGCTCGGTATCCCAACTCCCACAAGTTAAGTCAGTCAAGTGGATATTTCTACAGCGTAACTTTACGCAAACAGAAGATGATCCAACCTCCACCACCTCCCTTCATTATATAGATTTTTATGGTTCCTTACTTTCCAAAAATATCTTTTAGTTAAGTTTTTATAATTAAATTCCTAAAAAATCCTCCCCATACAAGTGTCACCCATCACCTTCATTCCTCCATAAATTAACTTCTTTAATTAATTAATTCTCTTTATTTCCCTCACCCACCTAGAGTTACTCCTAGAATCACTCTTAGGTGTCCCCAAATTCTCTTACAGGTTTTAATAACTTCCCCTTTTATTAAATTGCTAGTTCAGTTTAAATTAGAAAGCTCTTAAATGGTAAATGCTTTACTAAGTTTGACCTTCCACTTTTTCCCTTATGTTCCCCTTTTTCCCTTTTTATGTTTACCTCTTTTCCTAGTTTCCTAAAATTTTAGATTTTCCCTCTTTCCCCTTTTTAATTAGAACTCAAAAAGGCAGGTGTGGAATTTAACCCTTTTTCCCTTTTATCTTTTAATTAATGTAATTTAAATTATCAAAAATAATAAAACAGTTAATTCCCTTTTTAAATTTTAATTCAACAGTTTTTTTTTTTATAGGAATAAATTAAATTTCTTACTCCCTTCGTGTTACAATATTTAACGCAGATCATAATTATTATTTATGTTATTTTTATTATTAATATTATTATTATTAATTTTTATAGATAGAAATTTTTTTACCACTAGCGTAATTTAGACATAGACCTTAAATTTTTGTACTGGGCGACATTTAATTAGGGAATTTGTTTTAAAAATACTTAGCACGTTATTCATCCTAAGGCCATATAGGTTCATTCCTCTATCATCAACAATGTGACGTGCCCTTCAGGACGCACTAGGTTATCCAAGGGTGCCACTCGCCTGATTTGTTCCCTTGTGTGACGTGCCCTTCAGGATGCACTACGTGCTCCAAGGGTACCACTCACCTCTTGAATGACTTGGTAGACATCAATAACCCCTGGAGTCAATACTCCACCAGGTGAACTTGTGGGATACTAAGGGCCTCTAAGGAATAAGGCCCTTGGCTTATTGCGTGCCCCTTAGAATCATCATGAGCGACTGTCACAATCTGCCCTAATGGAATCGTGGGTCCTCTCGAACTAGGTAAACATTAACCTACAGTTCGAGCCATGGTGGGAGTGCTAGTAGGTTGTGGTAGTGCTGCTATCCACACCTCTCCCTCACATCTCTAGTAGTCGTGCGTGACCCCTTTACTCCACATGTGAGTTTGGTCGACAAGCTATCATCAGCCTGCATCATCAACAAATCATGTCAGAACATATCCATATCATATCATCTAATCAGATGCACTAATATCATAGTAAAAAAAATCAAACCCCAATGGTACACTCCCTGACTCGATCCAGAGTCCAAGGAGTTCTATCGATGCCTCTGCATCCTCAAGGTCCAAAATCGTGCACACTCAATAGACTGAGTCAATAACACCTGTCTATGTCAATGCAGTGAAACAACATGTCATTAACCCATAATGCCTCATAATCAAAATCAAGAGTTTTAATAGCATAATAATCTGGATCACTTGCGAGCAAGTGTCCTCAAAGAATAAGTCCGCTCAGTGCACCAGAGATGGATGTTACATACACCCCCTCTTGGTCTAAACTTCGTCCTAAAGTTTCACAGTATATATGCCAAAATAAAGTGTATCACGGTAATATAAGCCTATCTATCAAATAAAAATGGAAACTGCTGGCACATATCATATGCGTCCTCCCAGGTCCCCGAGTGTGGACTATAATTGTCCCACTGGACCTTGACCTAATCTACCATTCGACGTCGTAGTTGTTGTGGGGTATTCTACCCTACGGACTAGCAAGCTAGGGTTTTAAACTTACATGCAGATCATGACCCTTCATAAGTTACTTTTAACCTTCTACCCGAATCTGAAACCCCTTTTCTCAGGCAAACATGAGAAGAATCAACTAACCTTTTTATCGACGGTTGAAGTAGATCCTCCGTTAAGATTTTATCCCCTTGCTACTGCTGCTCCTTCCAACTGCTTTGCTTGAATTCTCCTAAATCTTGAGGAAAGGCTAAAGGGTTGGGACAATAATGGACTTGGCTATTTTGGCAGAGTTTCTTCGCTATGATTTTTTCCTCCCCTGAATAGTACCCCTACCCCTCCTTTTATAGGTTAGAAGGAGCTAGGGTTTTAGTCGAACTCTCGGCCATGCATGGCTGGGAGTTCCAGTTAACTGACAAAAAGCTCTTCGTCCCGGCGAAAACTTTCCTGATTTTTTTCTTTGTTAGGTAAACGCGGGCTATAGTGGGCCAGACGGCGTTCACATGCGTGCTTCAAAAGGCCTGCTAGCGTCCCAACGCACCCAGTTCTAGGTTAGGGCGCGGGTTACTTGATTTAGGAGGTTTTTGAAGAGTTTGTTCAGCATGGCTTTGGCAAGGAAAGGCAATGAGCAGGCCTGATGCCAAGTAAGCAGGGATAGTGCAATTTAGGGTTATAACAGATGCCCCCTAATGTGTGAGGTCAGAAGAGCATCTGATGGCCGAAATACATTACCACTTCTTTACCAATCTGTACTGATATGCTGAATGAGTGAGCCCAGGAATCAGGAATCGGGAGGTGTCGTCTGCAAAAAATATCAAATGTCTCACCGAGGCGGGCATACCCATGCTCGAGATAAATCAGAACCATGGCTACCAATCAAATACACTGTAGATCCATGTCAAATAACTATAAAGAGTAGCCGCGAACAATACACAGCGGAGCTACATCTCGAAATCAGAAAGATATACATAGGAAGTATCCATCTCTCAGAAGCTATCTTGGCCTGATGGCTGTACTTCAGAGCTCGAGAAACAACTTCAAAATCTTCTAAACTCGGGTAGGAGTGTAATGTGAGTGTACGACTGCACTACCTAGAGGTCTTCGATGGCTCTTCGGTTTTGGACTTGATAATCTTGATGATCGGACTGAAGGCTTCAGTGATTTCGAACAAACACTTGATTGGACGTCCAGGATGGCTGGGTATGCAGACAAGAGACATATTGCAGAGTGGCTGACTCAGGCTAAGTAACAAACTTCCCTTGGACAATAGCACGACAAGTGATAAGACTCAGGCAGCATATCTGTTAATCATAAGTCTACGAAGCAGGAGGCAACGTAAACTCTCCATA
>ML792630.1:417818-435191 GCA_009831015.1 Picea engelmannii
TACTACAACACTAAGTGCTTTTGGAATTGAGCATATATAGTGCGCAACTATCTTTGAAACAAAAGACTTCCCTGGGTTGATAATTTATGTTTCACTTGGTTGTTTGAAATTAATTAAGCAATTATAGTGACCAACACCCACCAGCCTGGAATCCTAGTCTGTTCTACTGAACAGGCCAAAACTGCTGCTGTTGCGGTCAATGTTGTTGCTGATGTTATGGTCCCCAATAAGGTGTCCGCTACTGAGGTGTCGATCGTCGAGGTTTAGTGAAAGTGGATCCCCTCTGAAAGCCACGATATCCCGACGTATGTCTAGCTGGTGTCTGATGTTGTTGTGCTTCAGATGACACCTTCTCTGCTGGTCTGGCTGGATTCCTGGTCTGACCTCCGTTGGTAAGCTCCTCTTCTACTATGAGGGCCTTCTGGATGACTTCATGCAAGGTTTGAGGCATCAAAATCGTTACCTTTGCACATATGATGTCGTTAAGGCCGAACACGAACCTATTGACCTTAAGTTCTTTAGTTTTAAGGTGCAGAGCATACTGGAGAAGCTCCATAAAATGGGCCTCGTACTCGGGCACCGTACGACCGCCCTGTTGTAAGGCGTTGAACTCATTGAGTTGACGCTCAATGAATTCCTCTGAAAGGTACCTCTCTCGGAACCGTTCCTCGAAGAGTTCCCATGAAACATCTTCGATGACCACGTTCAGTTGTGGTAGGAGCATCTTCCACCATAGAAGAGTGCTCCCCTTCAGTTGAAAGACTGCCATGTGGACCTTAATGTTGGAGGTATAATCGTGAAGTGAAAAGAACATCACCATATTCTCCAACCATGCCTCGGCGACTGCACCATCCGGGGCACTAAAGAACTCGATAAACTTGACCTTCTCGACTTCACGATGAATGCTACCAGTATCGACCAGAGTGCGCAGTGGAACCTCAGCAGGTGCCAACGCCCTGGCCTCATCTCTATCCAAACAACAGATCAGTGCCTCGGACAAACACTGAAAAGATCTCATCATTTCGACCACATCACCAATTGCTATCTTCTCCTATTCGACAACACGATCGTCTCCCTGGGTGTTAGATCCCTCAGGCATGGATTCTACGGGAGGCGTCGTGCCTCCTCCCCTAGCACACCATCGTTTGCCTCTGTGGCGTCCTCTAACCATGATTACCTACACGAATACAAGTCAACTCAATTAGAAGCATTATAATCAATCATATCAATGAAATTCGTAGCGATCCCAAGTCACAGGTTGAACCTGCTTTGATACCATATGTGACAAACCTATTCATTGTGACAACAAGCCTCACATAACAAGTGCAATTTTTATTTTTTTTGTAGCATGAAGCAATGTACGACGTTTAACCGATGAAGAATAAGAATGACTACCCGCCCATCCTACCCTGCAATGGTTAGGACCTCCAGGACACATAAGCAACCCTCAAGCCCAGGTTCCCATCGATTTTGACCATTTAAGGTCTCAAGGCTGGCGACTATTCTGAGGAACAATGAGGTGTCTACATCCTGCCCGACACAAGAAGACCAAGCCTACTAAGATAAGGACAATCATCCTAACAATCCAACACACCCAAAATTAATTACACTAGTAACTAGAACCCTTACAATGAGAAAAACCAATCACATTGAATGGTTACAAACCAAGAACAATATTAATTGTAATGAACGACAACACCCTCCATGGGAAGCACAAGCTAAAAATAAGAATAAGAATAAGAATAAGAATGAACGACAACACCCTCCATGGGAAGAAATGTATGACGTTAAACTGACGAAGAATAAGAATGACTACCTGTCTGTCCTACCCTGCAATGGTTAGGACCTCCAGGACACATAAGAAACCCTCAAGCCCAGGTCCCCATCGATTTTGACAATTTAAGGTCTCAAGGTTGGGGACTGTTCTGAGGAACAAGGAGGTGTCTACATCCCACCCGACACAAGCAGACCAAGCCTACTAAGCTAAGGGAAATCATCCTAACAACCCAATGCACCCAAAATTAATTACACAAGTAACTAGAACCCTTACAGTGAGAAAAACCAATCACATTAAATGGTTACAAACCAAGTACAACATTAACTGGAATGAATGACAACACCCTCCATGGGAAGCACAAGCTAAAAACGACTTCGCCAATATCTTGATCAATCGTCGAGTCAAGCTAGTCAATAATTACAGTCTATTTTAATCATCTATTACGAGCCCACCTTAGCATGTCTAAAATGCAATAGGACCTTAAGGTACCATCTAAATTAGCCTTAAAACCAATCCATTTGCGCAATTTTAAATTACAAATTGTCATCAAGGTAGCATCTAATTCAATGTTAAATGGACATCAATAAGCAAGTCTGAACTTCGACTTGGCTAATAATAAGAAAATATAATTAATCATTAATTATAATCTAACTATCTTGTCTAAATTATAAATTAGCCATTAATTTACCATCAAATAGACATTAAATACAACCAATTTAGCAAAGTTAAAAATATGCAATCCAATCTTTGCTCACCAATCAATTTAAATCATTAACACATCCTATAGGGTCACATCTATTTTAATCCAAATTTCCATCCAACTAGCCATTAATCTTGATAACAATAGTAACGATCTTAAAGTAGAATGCTACTATTAAAATAAATAATAAGGCGAATATCGAGGCATTTAACATAAAGCAAATAACAAGGCATTTAATAACAATGTATTTAATAACAAATAACCTGGCATTTAGCATGAAGCAAATAAGAAGGCATTAAAATAAATAATAAAGCAAATAACAAGGCATTTAATAACATTCACTACCAGATAGAGGTAAATTCTCAAGGCATAAATGCTGAAGAATTTAGTTGGCTATCCAAAACTGAGGGCATTACAGGTTAAGGGTGCAATCAACAATTAGGAACTCGAGGCCAAAAAAATACAATACATCTCACCATTAAAGGCGGTCTAGGGGGGGGGAATGGCTTGAAAAACGCAGGCATCAACGAAGGCAACCTGAGGTCCCCAAGGCGGCAACATAGCCAACTTAAATGGGTAGAGTCATTGTACAGAGATATGTCCAAGAAATCGCCTTGTTGTCATCAATTACTAAGCAAATCATGGTGGGGGTAAATGGATTTAATGGATGCAAGGAAAGGTACCACAACCAGACGTGGGTACGACAAGAAACCAGAGACTCAACGTAAATAAAAAGGGGGTCCAAATCATGGTCATTCAACTAATAAAATCACCTCCATGCAGTGATCAACACGTTGTCTAAGGAAGGAGTAAATCGCTATCCAGTCAAGTCGGATATGGCTATAAGTTAAAACGTTTTTTCTTTTTTCTTTTCACTCCCTTTTTATTTACAGGATGCCCAAAAACTCAGATTGAAACTAAATTCTGTTACGTTCTAGGATACCAATATGTAAAAAAATGCAGAGTGAGATTAGACCCTTTCATTACCAAGATATCAATAAAATTGGAGACTGAAATGAAATTCTTTACATTACCAGGATACCAATATGTAAAAATGTAGAGTGAGATTAAATTCTTTCATTTTCAGGATATCAATAAAATTTGCAGGCTGAAATTAAATCCTTACATTACTGGGATAACAATCCAATGCAGCCAATAGTAAGGGAATGCAAGGGTCCAACGGGATAAGTCATTGAAATGATCGCCAGGAGAACCAACATTACGCAAGACTTCCAAATGCTGAGGTACTTTTTCTAGAGGGTGTTAGACAACAACTGCCAAGGAAAACAACAGGGATAGAAGGCTAAAAGGTTCATCCTTCACTTCATCATCCTTGGACAAAAAAGCAGGGTGTTGAGATCCATAGGTCTTTTAACACCGAGGTGATGATCGTAGATCAGGCTTCTGGCCGACTTCTCAGGTGAGGACTGATGAACTAGTGAAGAAAGGCTAACAATCACACGGGTCACAATCAAACAGAGGTAGGAGGTCAAGACATGCAGGAAAACTAAGGCCAAGGGAGTCAAAAATCATCGAGCTAGGCTAAGAAAAGTTCGAGTCATCAATTTAAAAAAAACATCAGTTTACTTCTCCATTAAATAACTAGATCCAAGCATAAGTCTTAATACATTCTACCATACAAAAATGAAGAGAGTGTACCGATGCCTGATCGCCCGCTCTGAATGACGTCCCGCGCGCTCTGAGGAACTCCCACTTGCCGACCGATGAGACTTCACCAATACCTCCCAACCAATGCTAGGGGTACTCTTCTTCCCCCTTAGCCCCTCGAGCTGCAAAGGGGCCACACACACTATCCAGATATTTCGACTATCTCCCAGCTCAGCTCATAAGGCCGAGCTACCACTCCTCACTGAGCTAGGTATCCCAACTCCCACAAGTTAATTCAGTCAAGTGAATATTTCTACAGCATAACGTTACGCAAACAGAAGATGATCCAACCTCCATCATCTCCCTTCATTATATAGAGTTTTGTGATTCCTTACTTTCCAAAAATCTCTTTTAGTTAAGTTTTTATAATTAAATTCCTAAAACTTCTTCCCCGTACAAGTGTCACCCATCCCCTTCATTCCTCCATAAATTAACTTCTTTAATTAATTAATTATCTTTATTTCCCTCACCCACCTAGAGTTACTCCTAGAATCACTCTTAGGTGTCCCCAAATTCTCTTACAGGTTTTAATAACTTTCCCTTTTATTAAATTGCTATTTCATTTTAAATTAGAAAGCTCTTAAATGGTAGATGCTTTACTAAGTTTGACTTTCCGCTTTTTCCCTTATGGTCCCCTTTTTCCCTTTTTATGTTTACCTCTTTTCCTAGTTTCCTAAAATTTTAGATTTTCCCTCCTTCCCCTTTTTAATTAGAACTCAAAAAGGCAGGTGTGGAATTTAACCCTTTTTCCCTTTTATCTTTTAATTAATGTAATTTAAATTATCAAAAATAATAAAACAATTAATTCTCTTTTTAAATTTTATTTCAACAGATTTTTTTTTTATAGGAATAAATTAAATTTCTTACTCCCTTCGTGTTACAAGATTTAACAAAGATCATAATTATTATTTATGTTGTTTTCATTTTTATTATTATTATTATTATTATTATTTTTATAGATACACAACAGTTTACCACTAGCGTAATTTAGACTTAGACCTTAAATTTTTGTACTGGGCGACATTTAATTAGGGAATTTGTTTTAAAAATGCTTAGCATGTTATTCATCCTAAGGCCATCTAGGTTCATTTCTCTATCATCAACAACGCGATGTGCCCTTCAGGACGCACTAGGTGCTCCAAGGGTGCCACTCGCCTCATCTGTTCCCTTACGCGACGTGCCCTTCAGAACGCACTACATGCTCCAAGGGTGCCATTCACCTCTTGACTGACTTGGTAGACATCAATAACCCCTAGAGTCAATACTCCGCCAAGTGAACTTGTGGGATACTAAGGGCCTCTAAGGAATAAGGCCCCTGCCTTATTGTGTGCCCCTTAGAATCATCGTGAGCGACTGTCGCAGTCTTCCCTCACGACATCGTGGGTCCTCTCGAACTAGGTAAACGTTAACCTACAGTTCGAGCCATGGAGGTAGTGCTAGTAGGTTGTGGCAGGGATGCTATCCACACCTCTCCCTCACATCTCTGGTAGTCGTGCATGACCCCTTTACTCCACATGTGAGTCTGGTCGGAAAGCTATCGTTAGCCTGCATCATCAACAAATAATGTCAGAACATATCCATATCATATCATCTAATCAGATGCACTAATATCACAGTAAAAAAATCAAACCCCAATGGTACACTCCCTGACTCGATCTAGAGTCCAAGGGGTTCCATCGATGCCTCTGCATCCTCAAGGTCCAAAATCCTACAACTCAGTAGAATGATTCAATAACACATGTCTATGTCAATGTAGTGAAACAACATGTCATCAACCCATAACGCCTCATAATCAAAATCAAGAGTTTTAATAGCATAATAATTCGGATCACTTGTGAGCAAGTGTCCTCAAAGAATAAGTTCACTTAGTGTGCCAGAGCGGGATGTTACATGGTACTTTTTATGTGGAGATAGAGACTTTCTCTGTTATGTGCTACCCTTGGAGAAGGAGCGCTCTACTTGTATTGAGTTGTTCATGTAATTAGAAACTAGGGTTTATCTGTTGGTTTTGGAGTAGGTTTGTCATAATTATTACAAGTAAATCTTAGTGTGCTCGGGGGTGGCATATGTGAATGCCTATGGTTGGGTGACAATGATGTGACATTGTCTAGGTTAAACTAGCATACCAAGATTTTAACTTGGTATCAGAGTTGGTTTCCTTCATAACAGTCTAACTGCTGGAAGGAAGATCCTCAGTTTTCCCCATTTCCAAGCTCGTTGAGCACTTACTGAACTCACTAAGAAGTTCATCTAAGTAGGAATCATCTCTTTCTCGGATTAGATCTGCAAATTTATGAATTTGAGATATTAGGATTTCCTCATAAAAACCCTAGGTTTGAAGTGCCAGTTCCTTCGTTCTAGTTCTAGCACCAGGTGCAGTGCCAGTTGCAGCACCAATTGCAGTACTAGTTGCAACACCAAATGTAGTGCCAACACTAGTTACAATACCAGTTGTAGTATAGTTTTTTGTGAAAATTTGGGCCTAATCTTTGGTTTTTCTAGTGTGCCTTACCCTAGGACATCTCCAGTTAGCTTTAGATTGCAAGTTGAAGCACTTTGAATTTTTAGGGTTCATCATTGCTTGCCATTGTTATCGGATGGTTCCACTATCTGTCACTGCCTATCAATGTTGGAGGTATGTACTTATATATGTTTAAATTGTATCACTATTTTGAGTATGATTGCAGGAGAAGGGATCTTTAGTCCAAGCAACAATCATAGATCCAACACATTCAGAGGAACAACGCACTCCAAAAAGCATATTTTCTTAAGTACAAGGGAAATGTTGAAGATAATACTTTCCATCTTGAGTGAAGGAGACTCAAAAGAAAATAAACAACACTCACTCTTGAAGATAAGACTCGATGTTCCAGGTTTGATTAAATTAATAAGTTTCCAATTTGCACATATCAAATTTGACAACAATCCTTGAAATGTTCTATTTCTGCTAAATACAATGAATACTTGGCATCATGTGAGTACTATTGATATAAATGCTTGAAGATGAACTAACATCCCCTCTAGGAGATACTTCTTGTTTTACTTCCAAGTTACCATGGAGGAATGATTAATCACAACACTAGAAGAGTGTTGTTCCTATTTCTTATTATTGTATTTTTATTTTGGTTCTTGTTTCAGGAAGGTCATGAAAAATAGCTCTGAGAAGGAGCTATTGTGATTATTGTTCTTGTTCTCATTTTTGTTATTATCAAAGTATTATTCTTGTCTATTGTTTTTCTCTTTGTTGTCCTTGTTCCCGGAACGTCACCAATGATAACTCTAAGGGAGGCTATAGTGACAGTTGTAGGAGACAACATATTAGATGGTCTCTAGATTGAGACATGGAGTAGAATATCCAGATAAGAAGTTGTATACACAACCATATACATACATGTACCAAAGAAGAGGAAGACGAAAAAGGGTACTTATTCAAGATACATAATATCTCATATGGAGATTGATTGCAAGGAGAATAAGGATCCAAAGATGACCGAAAAGATCCCTCTAGTGATGTTGATATCTCTTTAGATCATCAGGAAGATTTATTAGAGCTAGAAGGGCCTACCTAGAATCATTGCAGTAACAAAGAATAGACCATGATGGCCCCATCAAACTTTGCAGGATGCAAAATTGATGATCCATATCATGTGAAGAAGATGGCTCCTATGATTATATAGAATCAAAATGAGTTAAGCTTCATGGGGAGAATGGAAACTCAGAGACTTTTAGATTCATATGGACGAGAGAGACGTCTTCTGAAACTGATAGATAAATGAAATGGGTTGAGAAGGCTAGATCGAAGCTTCATAATATTCGAGGAGATATGAGACCTCCTGGGAAGATTCCCTAGTTTCAGTGACAGAGGAGGAAGCTAGTCAGAAGGATTGGAATATGGATATTTTACTTTGAGATAAGGGAAGTCAATGGTGACTTCCAAATTGATCTACAAGATCAAACATACTACTAATGACAGCATAGATATGTACAAATCCTAATTTGTGTCGAGAGGATTCTCCCAGCAATATTTAGAAGACTATGACGAGACACTTTCTCCAGAAGTCAGAAGAAGTATACATAGAGAAACCATAATATACATAAGAAGGATTCTGATGTCTACAGATTAAAGAAAAAATTGTACAGGCCTCAGCAGGCACCCAGGGCATGATATGCCAAATCATGCAGTTTCTTGATGAGCTTGGAGGCGACCTGTATCTTTTGTGACAACCATATTTGCATGAAGTCGTTAGATAACCTCGTGGTCTCTGACAGGTTGAAGCATATCGAGATCAAATATTACTATATCATGGATATGATGTAGACGGGAGCAATGAGGCTCCATTGTCATGACTACAGAGGATCAGTTTGTGGATGAGTTTACCAAGTTGTTATTGAGGATGAATTTTGAGTACTTTAGGGAAAATCTTGGTGTGGTCCCTCTTGAGAGGGAGTGTTCTCATCCAACATGAAAAAGGGTTGGCACTGAGACAGGTTGAACTCATCCAAAATGAAAAAGGGCTGGCACTCAGATAGGTGGAACTCATCCATCATGAAAAAGGGTTGGAACTAAGTATGTAAAACTCTCATCCAACATGAAAAAGGGATGGCAGTAAGTCTGGTGGGTCTCATCCAACATGAAAAATGGTTGGCACTGAGAACAAATGGAAAAATCTCATCCAACATGAAAAAGGATTGACACTCAGTCTGGTGGATCTCAGCCAGCATGAAAAAGGGTTGGAACTGAGACCGAGGGTGCACATGATCAAGTACTTTTGCATTGTAGGGTAGTGGATTTCCTGGGGACATGTTGTAGCTATTGAGATCTACCCATGGACCTCGAATGGATGGGGTGAAGTCATGTTGCACTATGGATATCCTCGGTGGATATGGTGATGTTACCTATAGACTGGTTTGCACGACTGTGCGAGTCTTTCCCATGCCATGTGATATGGATGGATGTGTTTGAGACCACTACATGAAGAACATATTAATTAATACCTACCTAGATAAAAGAGAGTGTTGATTTTTTGGTAGCTACGAGAGGTATTATCCTCCACGTGTAACCTTTGACTTAGAATAGAATATTATGGAAGCAAGTGAACCATTAAACTGATGTCTGGAAACCCTAGAAGATAAGTCAGTTAACAAAATAAAAAAATGTTAGAATATTGTCTTCCAAAAATACAAGTCGGCTCCAAAGGAAAAAGATAAACATAAAATATAATTACCAGAAAGTTAGGTCGACCCAACCAGAAAAGTCATTAGACAGTTTAATACAAATAAAGGACGTTTTAGCCCATTTGGAAAACTAGTTCCTGTGCAAGTCTTATAGAGAGCTACAGTTGCAACTGCAAGGAAAAATAAGGGTGTATGTTCATCTCTTGGTCTTGGTCTCTCTATTGGTGATATTCTTGCTAATTATGGCACAAATTTGAGAGAGAGAGAGAGAGAGAGAGAGAGAATAGTGCAGTTGTGTATGGTACTTTTTTGTGGATATGGAAACTGTCTCTCTTGTGCACTACCCTTGGAGGAGGAGCGTTCTACTTGTCTTGAGTTGTTACTACAGTTAGCAATTAGGGTTTATCTGTTGGGTCTGGAGTAGGCTTGCTGGAATTATTCTAAGTAAAGGTTAGTGTGCTCGGGGTTGGCATATGTGAATTCCTATAGTAGGGTGAAAATTATGTGACATTGTCTATGGTTAAATGAGCATACAAAAATTTCAACAGTTTACACATTGGTGTACTTGCCTCTTACCACTGGAGCAAGAACACGCAAAACATTATACCAATTTATGATATGCATAATACAACTAATCCTTTGAAACCAAACGGATCAATGCTTTCATATACACGTAAAAGCTTCATATAATACAAGTGGAATGACAATTCAGTTTGCATTGCTAATGCCTTTAAACAAGCCCCATTTATTCCACTTACATTTTTATTTCTAGAAAATTTCAAGCAACATTTAGTCACATTTTCTTCCACTTAGAAAATAAATGTTATACACCTCATTAAAACTTGACTAGGAATCATAACTTGTTTTCAAAGATGAAACTTCTTTGATTCAAATACAATTCTTAAATTACATTGACAATTGACTAAGGAACATAGAACATGTAAAAACTAAATACTTTGAAAACATTGATATGATATTTTGTTAGGATCTTTATCAAACACAACCTATACTATATTCTTTAATCTTTAAACAACCTACAATGAAAATTGAAAGAATAGGACATTTAACTTTTAGCAATATAATATTAAATTTTATAGATTGCATATTATAATGCACCAAAAGAAAATGGAAAAATTATCATTATTTTAAATAAGATGCATACAAATCGTCAAACAAATAATGATTTTTTTGGCATATCTGAATACAAATTGCATGCAACCTCTATCAAATGACCCAAAATTTCCTTATAAAATATCCTTTACAAAAACAAAGATGTTGCAACACATAACAAGAATATGTTGTTGATCATGGTTGGTGATGAAATTGTAATCAACAAAATTGACAAATAGGAAGAGAATCATGGCAATGAACCATACCATGTACATAAAACTACTCTTCCTTCATAACTTGTTATAAAATTAAATATGTTAGTTGAAATATATGTTGACAACTATGACTCATGAAATGGCCTCGTAAATGATGAAAATGAAATAATCAAAGCCTTCATCAATACAAATAAAGTCATTGTTATATGCAGTAAGTTCTATGATAAAAAAATAGGACATCACCAAACTAATAATTTTTCCTCTTTATATAATCCACATATCTGGTGAGATTGGAGACTTGTTTTTCGAATATCAAAACCAATGCAAATAATAGAAAAGACAAGTCATTTGAAAATCCGAAAACAATTTCCAATTTAACTAATATGTGCACAAACAATACATAGATCGCACGGTTTAACAATAGATAGTTTTTCATTTTGCCTTAATAGGATACAAATACATGGATTATCCTACATAGCTTTTCCTCATGCAATAAATATGCAATCCTTGTATCTACTAAATTCTCTTACAAAAGATGATTTAAAATACAAACTAAAAAGAAATATCGAAATGCAATGTCTATAAAATACTATGAAATGTACTTTAGAATATAGTTATCAATCCATATAATTAGAATCATGCATCTCAATTCTTTCCCTAAGCACAAAATTTATAAACAGGACATACTTAGTAATTATGATAAGATGTCATTATGCTTTCAGAAACATACAAGACACCATCCATGTCAAATGAACAATTTGTAAACTTTCATTGCATATTAAATTACATTATTACAAAATCATTATGCACTATACATTTTGATGAAACAATAATCTGATTGCTCTTAGAGTTTTTCAATCAACTGAATCTATTTCTACATTTAAAAATACAATTTAAATAATAAAAAATTGTAATTTTCTGAATATTTATGTAACCGGATTCCCATTAAAAATAAAAATGAAAAGCCATAGTTATTTTACACCAACTAACCAATTATTATAAACGATATATTTTATAAACGATATATTTTTTCTTAATAAAACAGCTAAACCGCTTGCAGAATATCTTCTATAATAAAAAAGTAATTTATCTGAGATTGGAGAATTAGTTGAAGAATTAGTTCCAACTAGTTGTCAATTCAACAACCCTTAATATCGCATATAAGTAACAACCGTTTTGAATTTATTAATTCAAAAGAGAAACAAAGGCCGGTAAAGTAATTTTTGCATTGATACCAATTTTTCATGATTATCCAATGTGATATCAGAGATGGAGGCAATGATTGATTGTAGAATCCTTCAACAACCCCCTCCGCCTCCACCTCCTCCAAAGCCTCCACCTCCTCCACCAGCTGCTGCTCCAGTTGCAGCTCCAGCTGCTGCTGCTGCTCCAGCTGCAGCTGCTGCTCCAGCTGCTGCTGCTGCTCCAGCTGCAGCTCCACCCGGGCGGCGGCGTTTCTTTTTCTTGTTCTGTCCATCATCAGCGCATGAGAGCAGAACCATGGACACCATAATCAGCGCTGAGAGCACCACCAATACAACCCACACTCCCGACGACACATGATAATTATTACCCTCAGAAATCAGCAAATCAAAGCCGACCCTCCTCATTATCACACAAATCGATGGGCTAACAGTCTCCCCTCCGAAATTGATAGAGTAACACAAACAATTTACGGGATGTCAAACGATTTTTAGACTCGGTGCAGAATAGTCGGATTGTGTGGTTCAACAAATATAAAGATTGGGTGGTCGTTAACGCTCTTATATCCTATCTCATCAAGGTATCGATTTCGTATTATGCGATGCCCAACGAAGAAGTCAAAATCAGTAGTTGACTTTTGGGCCGGCTATCAAACCCAAACTTACAATCGAGATAAGCTCGGATTTATGCGCCAACTTCACGCCGCCGCCGACGACTGAAACATGTGTTGACTGGCAATCATGTACATGGCGTACACGTTATTAATCAGGAAATATCGTAGAAAGAGCAAAACATAGACAATCCATAATGCGACAACTTCACGCCGCCGCCGACGACTGAAACATATATTGACTGGCAATCATGTACATGGCGTACAAGTTGTTAATTAGGAAATATCGTAGAAAGAACAAAACATAGACAATCCATATAGATGATAGGATGGAGAACGAATCGATCCATTATGATTAAGTTGGTGGGACTGTTCAAACTTTAAAGTTATCACGTTTACTATTATAGTTGCAATCTAGAATCAAATGAATACTTCCATGGTTGACTGCTCTGGTGGAATGGAATGAAGAATGTAGTTACCAATTAGGAATTAAAATTCCACTCAAATTTCATACAAATATTTCACTCACAAACAGCTACAGAGTTTCAAAGGGCTCTTTTTTATTGGAGAAACCAATAAGGATGAGAAGCCAATCGTTAACCGAAACTGATAACAGGTTAACCACATGATAATTATTACCCTCACTTATCAGCAAATCAAGGCCGACCCTCCTCATTATCACACAAATCGATGGGAACTTACTATTCTAACAGTCTGCCCCTCCTAAATTGATAGAGTAACACAAACAATTTACGGGATGTCAAACGATTTTAAGACTCGGTGCAGAATAGACGAATTGTGCGCTTCATGAAATTTAAAGATTGGGCGGTCATTAAGGCTCTTATATCGTATCTCATGAGGGTATAGATTCGTATTATGCGTTGGCCAATCTTGATAAGCTTATGTGACAACTTCAAGCCGCCATCAATAACGACTGAATCAACCGGAAACATGTATTGACTGGCAATCATGTACATATCGTAGGAGCTGTTAATAAGGAAATGTCGTAGAAAGAGCAAAACATAGAGAATCCATAAAGATAATAGGGTGGACAACGAATCGATCGATTATGATAAGACGGCTAGACTGTTCAAACTTTAAATGTATCAGGTTTGTTATTATAGTTGTCATTTAGAATCAAATGAATACTTCCATGGTTGACTTGAATGGTGGAATGAAACGAGTAATCTAGTTTACAATTATCAATTAAAATTTCATTTAAATATTTTATTCACAAATATTCTATAATAATAATAATAATCTATTTTTAAGATCATGGTCAAGCTCGATATCAAATTGGTGTGTGAGATGGCTTCAGCCCCAAAACACATGTTTTTAACCATTAAACCTATACTAACCTCTAAATTAGCATATAAGGTTCAAATGTTGGAGGGTTTGGGAGAAGAGCCAAAATTCTGGTATACTGAGATTTGGGAGTGGCAATTACCAATAAAGGTAAAACTCTTTATGTGGCTACTGTTGGAATAGAGAATACTTGGGATAATTTGATAAAAAGGGGATTTCAAGGTCCTAGTTTGTGTGTGCTTTGTAAGGATAGTGAAGAAACTATGTTACATTTATTTGGGGAATGTATGTTTATAAAAAACATTTGGCATACATTAACTATGTTACATTTATTCAGGGAATGTAGGTTTAGAATTGATAGACCATTGGGATGGGGCAGTAAGCTTTTTAGATGGGGCTGTTAATATTATGGTAGCTAGGGGAGGTATTTACCTCTACATGTGAACCTGACGAGAATAGAAGACTCCGGGAAGCAAGAGAAACCCTAATGATTTGGCTAATAACCCTAGAAGCCTTGTCGGCTCAAGAATATAATTTATATTAGGCTATTATCCTCCAAGAGAAGAAGTCGGCCAGAATTAATAATAATATACTGAACAGACACCTACCCAGAAGGAGAAGTCGGCCCCAGTGAGCTGGGAAGATTACTATAAATACAGGGCGCCAGTTTCTCATTTGTCACATCTCAGGACTGCAGTTTTCCCAGTTGGTGTGCACTACAGTTACAGCTGGTGCACAGGTTTGGAGGAGGGTTGCAGGTGCAGCTGCAACAGCAGCAAGTTTCAGTATTTGGCTTGGATATCTCTTGGCTAGGGTTTGGACTATCTGATCAGCTTTTTGTGATGCGCTATCCTTGAGGAGAGATGCACTGCTCTTTGTTTGGCTATCTAGCCTAGGGTTTTCTTCCGGAGGAATTCTCAGGTCAATGTTAAGGTGCTCGGAGGGAGGCTTCGGCCCGTGGTTGGGAGACGAGGGTATCGTCGTGGTAAAACGAGCACACCATCTTATATATTCTAATAGGTTATGGGACCACACCCCTTCAGTCAGCCTAAAAAGATGGAAGGAAACATAGCCGCTAGATATTGAGCTCGTTGAGAAACTGTCGCTAGGGTTACTAGCAGGGGAAGCTTCCAAAAGCACTGCAGCTAGGGTTACCAGCAGAAGCAGTTGCAGAAACCCTAAACCTCTTATTGAGGCACCTTATAAGACGAGATTGACCTAATCTCTGGATAGATCAGTGCGCCATAGCCCAGCGCATCTCCTGGTACACTCAGAAGGCCAAGACGTGAAGTTTGGATTTTTGGTCAAATTTAGGGTTTGACCAAGTCAAGCAAGCCATGACAAACTCTATGAAGTTTGAGAACAAGCTAGAAGGAGCCTCCAAGTTCAGAGCATGGAAGACAAGGATTGACCTCATCCTTGCTAAGAATAAAGTGTTGGACATTATGAAAGGAAAGATCGTGAAGCCAGAGTTCAAAGAAGGAGAAGAGAAGGAACCGCAGAATGTTGCAGCTATGGAGAATTTCAAAGACGTTGACATAAATGCCATGAGTATCATAGTGGATTCCATAAAATACCACTTGATACCCTACATCTCCCATCTTGACTCATCGAAGAAGATGTATGATGCCCTGACTAATCTCTTCTCAGTCAGAAACATTGGACAAGTTATGAGTCTGAAGAATGAACTTCGTGACATGAAGATGAATGATGACAATAGCATAACATCCTACTTTGTAAGGATCTCCCAGCTAAGAGATCAACTACAAGTTATTGAAGAGATCACTTCAGAAAAGGAATTGGTGAACATAGTACTCAATGGTCTTCCCAAGACATGGGATGCATTTGCCGCAAGCATGAACACAAGGAAGGAGTACCCGCCATTTGAAGAACTTTGGACTTGTTGTGCTCAAGAAGAATCAAGGATCAATGCAAAAGAGAAACCTCAAAAGAAGTATGATGATCAAGCCTTCACAACAAGATTCAAGAACTTCAAGAATAAAAGGAAGTTTGGTTCAAGGAGGAAGCCAAATCAAGAGAAAGACATTTCAGAAATACAATGCTTCAACTGTCAGAAGTATGGTCACTACAAGAATCAGTGTCCCGAGCTAAAGAAAAGGAAGAAGAAACACGAAGCATCAATTACCGAAGAAAAGGAACCAACAAAGAAGACTAAGAAGAATGGAAGAGATTTTTTCTACTAAAAGGTAACAACACTCTTCTTATTTTCTTGTACATATCTTGCTTGCATCGTCTTTGTACATATCTTGTATATCTATCTCTTGGAAGACAATGTGTTCCAAGAAGAACTATACTAATGGAAGAACAAAAAGATAAGAATGAATATCATTAGATAATACATATGAAAGGATGAAATACAAATCATGTGGAAGCCACTACAAGATAAGACGAACCAATCCTGAAGAAACTTAGAAGCCAGACATCAAGAGAAATTGGGAAAGACTTATAACGACAACTAAGACTGAAGCATGGACTCTGTTAAGACAAAGAAAGCCAATTATATATTGCAGAAGACAATAAGGTTGCAGATGGAAGCGTGGAATCTATTATATATTGTAGAAGACAACAAGGACGGAGACAGAAGCAAGGACTCAGCCAGACGAAGGGGGCAGATTATATACACTCTTACATGAAGCAAGGATTAGGAGGGAGCTAATCCTGTGATCAATTGAAGATGATGAAAAATATATATCCATGGTAGCATCCGTAGAAAGATAGTACGTGTTCAGCTCAACCGCAGAAGAAGACCTTTCGAAGAGAAGCCTTAAAGTATTCCTGGTTGACCATCCAGATCTGTGAATCGATGATGAAAGGAAGAAGTGGAATCTCTAGATCATGGAATCCAGAAGAAACTCCATGAACCCAAAAGCTAAAGAAGAACATGAAGATTCCAGAACAACTAGTCATTACTAGCCTGATATGAACTCACCAAAAAAAGGAAATCAAGCAGAAGAATCGTGATGAAGGACAATGTATGGAAGAATTATAAACGAAAGTATTGCAAGATCTAGAACCAGAAGTTCTCTTAGATGGAGGGAGAAGACTATGATGATTGATTGTTCCAGTACACCAGAATTATCTCTATATAAGTCATTATATCATCCGCAAACATCCATGAGTCAGAATTCTACATCAGATGAATGCAAAGAATGTTCTCCAGAAGAAATTGAGTAAAGAGCGCATGCAGAGCAGTCTCAAGACTTTGAACCATACCAGAAAGATACTCCTGTATGCAGACAAGAAGAAGACAACTTGGCGGAGAACCTCCAGTGCACAACAGAAGCGTGGTGAAGATTTCCTATAACATCAAGATGACTACACAGAAGATCAGATCTCATGATGACAGAAGAAGTACCACATGGATATGTTCTAGTTCTCCAACTATGATATACTCTACTGTTCAGATCTACATAAAGCCTTCACAGTGTTCCAGACTATAGTACAATATTTACATTATCCATGATGAAGTCCAGAAAGGAGAAAGTGATTCTCCAATACATATCTCCACAAATGAGCAGATAAGCATACATTTTGGTAAAGCCCACATTCAAGATGAAAGAACTTGCATACTCAAGCTGGAGCTCGTGGA